>JAQGDQ010000398.1:105000-213414 GCA_030141605.1 Tubiluchus corallicola
CCTGGGATTACACGAATAACTTGGTACCTGTAAAATGATGAAAAGTCTCAAAAACTATACTTGTGTAACATTAATTTCAAATAATCACTATACTCATCAAAAAACTAATTTTAGTGAAAATGGAAAAAACTAGGGGTGCTTATTAATTCTTATAGAATTAAGATCATTCTTCATCAAAAGAAACTATTGGTCAAAATATTTGTCCTGTATTCTGATCCTAAACCATTTCACACAGAGAACGCGTGGAAAATGACGCATGGAATTGTTACGAGAAAATCAGAAAGTTCTCATAAAAAATTTATTTCTTTATGATAACTGCTTCTAATATTTATTATATTAGAACTATATTAGAACTAACTACAGCAAGGAAGTTCGTTTCACCCTGAAACAGCACTCTGTTTTACGCGTGTCCAGTTAGCTCTAGTGTTCACTGCCTTTATTGTTACAGGTCGCAATTTAAATCCATCGTAATTAATCAATCAATAGACGTTTAATCAATAAAAGGCCTGTTCATTCTTACAATAGCCACTAACCACTTCACAGTTTGTGAACGTACAGATATAAATACAGATTTAGATATAATATAATTTGAGTCGGTAAATTTTAATGTGAACTGCGCGAGGAATCCTCACGAAAATGGAAAATACAGTATTTCTACCAAGCATCAAGTTTCCCCATGAAGAGAACCCATAGCTTCAAGCTGGCGCATAATTCTTCACGAAAGCAATCAGATCCAGTTTCGTGGGGAATGCTAGAAGGAACTTTTCCTTGAGGAATTTTGCCGCGCATCGTCTGTGTGAAATAGACATAAGATATATGTTACCGGCCAAAGTTCAAATCGGTTCCAACTTCTCTGACATAGACTTTCTTTAGTTTTAAAGTTAGCAATTGTCCAGGATTTATTCCATTATTTTTGAATACTTTATTAAATGCTTTGATAAATATTAGAAGCAAGTATACTAGAAAGTGAGAACCAGACAATCGACACCTGGTTTTCTAATGAATTTCAATTATTCACTAAGAAGGACCAAATTGTCAGTAAAAAGCTAGCTTGCTTTGCTGAGCCAGAGTTGCATGGTCAGTGAGGTGTTAAGTCTACATCGAAATTATATGTACATGTTTATTTATAGTATTGTTAAGTTATATAGTTGCTTTTACTTACCCACTATAGTCCACGTAAGCCAACGCTAGGCCTACGCACAGCAGTAATGCTAACACGGTCTTCATGATGGAACTGGGAGTTTACTTCGCAACCAGTGAGAGAAAGCAACTAACTCCTAGACGGCTATCAAGCAAATCTTTTATACCAACTGCTATTATCTGGTACACTGATGAACAGCTGTGTAATTTCTCATCACAAAATTTTTGCTCATAAGGCTAAACTGAATGGGTGTGTGTAGCTGGTATACAGAGACTAGTATAAAGCTTGTCAGATTGCATTTTGTTTACGTCTTTCCGTGTACATTTGTGTTTGTTCGTGTAAATCCAGCATATGGACTAAAAGTCCAATGACTGGAATGTATGTATTTCTTTTATTTGTGACAAAATAAAAAAATGATTTTATGCTGCTAATAAAATGCAAAGATACATAAGCAACAGAAATCTTTTCATTCAGATCCTTCATTAAGAAACCAAATTATGTTACTTTTTCAACGGTCAATTTCTGCCAAATTTTAGCGCTTTCGGTTTGAAAAATTTGGCTCTCACTGATTCATTTTATAAGGTTACACCAAGAAAATACTTGTACAATAAGACTAAAACCTTTCATGAACTTGATATATTATTAGAGAATGTTTGACTCGAAATATTCAAGTAAGAAATAAATAATTTATCCTTTTGAGAATTCTTTTAGTCAATTCTATACATATAAAATATAGAATTGACTAATCGAATTCTCAACAGTTTTTCTTCATCCATATCTATTTTCAAATTATTTACCTTGCTTGTAAATAATAATAAATAAATAAGTAATATGAATGCCCTCCTGAGACTTGTCATCTTTGCTGCATGATTAAAAACTTTAGAAAAACGACTGCTCCTTTCCTAGTCTCAGAATGTCTTTTATTAGACTCAGAATGGACTGCTTTGAGACTTAGAAAGGGTAATGAAATTTTTATTCATGTTATAAAACTAAAATATGTAAAATATACAGTGGTTTGCGAGACATCCTGTATAACAGTTTCAATGAATAAGTTTTAATGCAGAGTGGACGTGTACCGACATGACCTTGAAAAAATGAACTATAACAAAAAATACTTGACAGGAGTCGTGAGTGACTTGTGTGATACAAACAGCTGCAACCCAAAGTATTTATCGCACTCCTGCAAATTAACTGATAATGATAACCAATAGGACATTGAAATATTGTCATGGATTTTAATAAAGTTAGGCTACATATTATAGTTTACTTCACGCCTTAAACACCCGTCTTTTAATGTTGTCAAAGTACACGAGGTGCTAACATGTCTATCGCAACCCAACAATGACCAGATCATTGTAATCAGTACTAATGTTAAATCTATTGCACTGCAGTTTCTTGATGCCCAAAGAAGTTGTGCATCGCATCTCAGTAAACTGGACATAGCATTAATCGTGTGTTGTGTTAGTTGTAATGGCACACAGGGTCGTTCATGGCAAATTTTTTAACAAAGCACAAGTGAAAAGCCACAACAATTTGACAGAATAAAAATGATCTATATATATATATATACTTACAACTGTAGATATTACTCAAGAAAAAATCTATAGTTGTAAGTTTCCGAGCTAGGCTTAGCAAAGTGATCGAAATGCAAGGAAAACACATAGAACAATCTTTCAGAGTCGTGTAGATAAAAGATACCAAACGCTAGGTTTCTTTTTCAATTAAAACAGTAAATTTTCAAAAAAAAATCCAGTGTAATTTGGAAAGGTCCTAGCTATTTCATATCATATCATATCATATCATATCATATCATATCATATCATATCATATCATATCATATCATATCATATCATATCATATCATATCATATCATATCATATCATATCATATCATATCATATCATATCATATCATATCATATCATGTCATATCTTATCATAAGGGTTTAAATTTGCCAGAGAGTTATCTAATCTCTTTTTTTCATCTGCGGGAGACAAAACCGGGTTCGGATGGACCACAGCTCCTCTTATTATTATCTTCTTCAAAATAAATTGTGGATTAAATTAATGTGTTTTGTTTACATGGCAAATCAAGCAAAGTAACACAAAACCCACATGCCACACCTCGATTGCCGAGTGCAGGTCTGGTTTGGATGCTCGATATTGTGTCAAAAACGACTAGTAATAATCAGTATCCAAGTTTCTACATATTCAACATGCGAATGAATGAACGAACAAAAGGTGTATGAATGAATGAACAAATGAATCAAAGAATATATGAATGAATGAATGAATGAATGAACGAACGAACGAACGAACGAACGAACGAACGAACGAACGAACGAACGAAGGAATAACGAATGAATGAAAAAACGAATGATTGAGTGAATTAATGAAAGAACGAATGAATAAAAAAATATATGAATGAATAAATGAATGAATGAATGAATCAAAGAATATATGAATGAATAAATGAATGAATGAATGAATGAACGAGCGAACGAACGAACGAACGAACGAATGAGTGAATGAATGAATGAACGAACGAACGAACGAATGAATGAATTGATTTATTAATCAATCAAGCGATGAATCAATAATTTTGTTATTGTAAATAAACTTGAGGCAATTTTTTTTTTGAATAATTATTATATTAGACAGCTTAGAAAGTGGTAACTTCAGCCTTACTCTGCCGTCGAAGAAAACACTGTTCTAGTACTCCAGGCAAATCCTCATCTTTTAGCAATAAAGAATTGCAAATATCTTTGTGGCGCAAAGGTAAACTTCATTGTCATGGTAGAGACTTCCTGTGGTAGAGGCAAACGACCTCTTGTGGCTGACTGAGACAAATGACACCGAGCGTTAGGGGCAAATGACCTTCTTGCAGTAAAGAAAAAACTGAGAGCTATCGCAGCGACGTAGTAAGCACTTGACATGGAGTAGGGATATGAGGCCACGTCACAGGAGCAGAAGCAGTTATGACGACGCTAGAAGGAAAAAGTTCAAATCGAAGCTTCTGAACTCATAAGTAAACATCACGTCAAAGAAGGTGGACTAGTCATATCTGCGGTAAGAAAGCCTGTCGGCATTTTAGCACTTGTTAATAAATCACGTGTTTCCTAGCTCAATGTCTTCATTTTGCGACGCGACGAACCAACCTCAATTGTGAAACATTCGAAAACGAGCCTAACAGCATAAAACAGAGAAGAAAAAAATCGAAATTGTGTCAGATTTTGAAAACATAATGCACATCAAATGTTTTTTTTCTGCTGAGTCTTCGAAAGGAATACCAGTTTCTCATTAAACGTAGCTGAAGATAAACAAAAATGTATATAATAAAATGCACAAATATATTTGCCTAAAAACACGCACGTGGTAACCTAAGATAATTACTAAATCAAATTTGGTTTTCTAATATTAAATGTCTCACTTGCTAATTCAACACTAAACAGCCATAGTTATCTCTTTTATCACGCGCACGCACGCACACACACACACACACACACACACACACACACACACACACACACACGCACACACGCACACCCTGTATTATCCATAGATCAAAACCGAAGGAGGAACAAGGGAAAATGAAACGTAAGCTTTATATTTGAACATTTCAGAGATGG
Source organism: Tubiluchus corallicola (assembly GCA_030141605.1). Lineage (NCBI taxonomy): Eukaryota > Metazoa > Priapulida > Priapulimorpha > Priapulimorphida > Tubiluchidae > Tubiluchus > Tubiluchus corallicola. The sequence goes on from JAQGDQ010000398.1 coordinate 109,769, forward strand.
AGTTATCCGGTGCATTCCGAAGTTGCTTAAGAAAACTCAGATGCGCTGACACTGTGCAAAACATCATGTTCGTTCTGTGTGGCAGTGCAACGTTTTTGCTTCTGACACAGAATGCAATAGAAGTACGAGAACAAGAAACCTCGCTTCCAAAGAATGTCAGTAGATTTGTACCAATGGTATCAAAGTCAGAAGAAATTACTAACGGTAGTACCAGCCAGTGTATTATGCCAAATTTATTTCGAGATATGCACGCTCTAAATGTTTTCTACCCAAAAGAAAAGCCATTAAATTGCAATCCTGATAATTGGGTGTACACAAAAAACGGCAGCTTGTTCTACAATTACACTGCTATCGACACTTTAAGATTGGATCGTGATTCCCTTTTCTGTGAATACAATAAGGTAATTAGGCAGAATGACTCAAACGTTTCCATAGACAATGTTGCAGTAACTGGGTATGATGGGATCAAAATTCCCAGTGACTTCTTCAAGGTCACATGCAAAGCACGTACAAGAAACGGTAACGAAACGTATGAGAACTACCATGCACACGTTGCCTTTAACTCTCCTGAGGTAAAAAGATTGAAATCAATTGCGGTACAACCAGGAGGTCTTGGTATGGACGTCTTATTAATTGGGTTTGATTCTGTTTCTCAAGTATCATTCCAAAGAAACTTGCCGAAAACTTTTGCGTACATGCGAGACGTACTGAAAAGTGTGGTCCTTGAAAACTACAATATAGTTGGTGACGGAACTCTTTCAGCACTCATACCAATCTTAACAGGAGTAACAGAAAATGAATTACCACCAACGCGGAAACATGTTAAAGGAGCAAATTATGTGGACATTTATCCAATGATCTGGAAAAATTTTAAACGTGCTGGCTACATGACGTTCTTTTCAGAAGATCAGCCCGGAATAGAAACATTTCGATACAGTATGCGAGGTTTTAAGGAACAACCAACAGATCATTATGGACACACATTTTATATGGGTGCAGAAGAAAAGTACGAAGGAGGACGATTATGTCTCGGAGGTTCACCAGTTCATAAAATTGCTTTTAATTATGTAAGGGATTTCGTTTATACTTATCGCGAGATGCACAAGTTTCTCTTTTCCTTTCACAATGCTCTCAGCCATGATAACCCAAGATTACTGCAGCACTGCGACGATGACTTTTTGCAGTTAATTCGTGACCTTTACCAGGAAAGGCTCCTGGACAACGCCATGTTAATAATCTTCAGTGACCATGGATCACGGTACGACGAGATACGTACCACTATGCAAGGCCGGCTAGAAGAACGAATGCCATTTGTATCGGTTACACTCCCCAAGTGGTTCAAAGTGGCATACCAAACAGAATATAACAATTTGCTGACAAACTCAAAGCGATTGGCTACTCCTTTTGGCCTTCATGCATTAATGCAAGAAGTACTAGATTTTCAAGGTGCCAAGAGAAGATATACTAAAGACAGTAGGAATATTAGTTTGTTTGGTGAATTGCAATTCAACAGAACGTGTGAAGGGGCCAACATTGATACACATTGGTGTGCGTGCCTTGAATGGAAGCCCGTTAGTGTGCGTGATAATACTGTGTTTGAGGTCGCAAAGGCTGTCATTGATTACATTAACAATCTCACGAGAGAGAAAAGACAAGTGTGTGTTGAACTTCAACTAGATGAAATTATTTATGCTGAAATACTAAAACCGAATAAAGATGTGCTCACTTTCGAGAGAAACATTAACGTAACTACAGCAGATTACCGAGTTACCCTCCGTAGTAAGCCAAGTGGGGCACTTTTTGAGTCAACAGTAAAGGTGAGCGAAGGAGCAGGTCCTCTTGTCAAGGAGGACATGATAAGTCGGGTGAATAAGTATGGTGAACAGCCACACTGCATTTATAACGAAAGAGGGGATTTGAGAAAATACTGTTATTGTAAGAATCTAATTTTAGCAGTGATCGCATCTACCAACTAGTTAATACTATTCGCGGACGGTATTCAATCTAACTGCTCAGTCTACTCAGTCAATCTACTCAGACAAAATTTACCCGCACACGGCAATTAACCTTTGTACGAGTTAGGTGTTGTGTTTTAATCATTGCAAGTTTGGCCTATTTGGCGAAACGGATTTTTATAATTGGAATTTCGTAGCTTAAAAGATAAACCTCATTTACACCATAGTGGCAGACGGTGGAACGAATGTGTGCTAACCTCATATATAGTTGTCGTGCACTTTGGAGGTTACACATACTCTACTGGGGCTTGGCGGAATTCGATCATTCTGGAGATGCCAGCATGCAGGCTTAAGCAATATGAGTAGGCGATGGAACTCGAACAAATACTGACCTGAAATGCGACACTCCACCAACTTATCTGTACAACACCACATCGATAACTTACTGGAAGAATTCTTGAGTGAATTTGATACCTTTGTAATTAACCTTATTTAATAATAAACTATAAACTATAATAATAAACTATCCTTTTGTTATTCTTAATTTGGCATGCTGTTCCAGTACCTGTGCTAAATATGTGATCATTGCCAAGAACAAATAATATCCAAACGAAAACGTCACCTCAACATTCGAAATAAACTGTGTCAGGAGTAACCTATGGTAAACAAATGTTTTGATGACACGTGACCAAAATGATTTCTTTTTATTGGTTTGATCTGGTTTTGCCTGAGGCAAATTTTAGTTCTGACCCTGCACACGAGAACAGGCATAGTTTGCCTAAGACAAAATGACTAAGACTAAGATGATGAAATGAAAGAACACATACAGCAGTGCAAGCCAAGCAAGCCATTTACTATCAAAATTAACAACATGCACCTCACAGACTAGTATTAATTCTGTTGATTTATAAAACCATAGTTTAACAGCAATTCTGCGTATGTTCGCTTGTAAAATCTGTACGTATGTAAAATCTGAAATAACGCCAAATTCAACAGTAAATTCAAATTAACAACTACATGCAGCGAGCTATGTGATAGGTAACTAAGGCAGCGCACCGCTCACGTGACACAACCTGCTAGATCGAGTGCGTGAAGTTAAGTATTCAAGAACAAAAAAATAAGAACGTAAATAACCAAAGAAAATAAAAAATTAAAATTAAACAATTGGGTTTCTGACAAGAGAGAAAAATGAATATAAAGAAATAAAGAAAATAATTAAAAAAGCAAGAACAATATGTACCTTCAAAATATGTGACCAAAAAAGAAAGACATATGGAAGAAAATTAAACGAAATAAACAAGGTAAATCTGCAGTCGTTCATTTCTAAGAGATATTAAGTTGTAGAAAGTCGTGATCGATTTTTAAATTTATTTGTATTCAACCTAACACTACAATAGGGTTACTCATTAGTAAACATTGACAGCAAGTGCCTACCAAGGTGTCAGCGGACCTTCAAACAGTATTCAGTTAAACATTAGAAATTCTTACACAGCTACCAGGAGATATATAATAATCTCAAGCATAAGGATGTTGCTGAGCTACTTATCTTAGCTGGTAAGCTGTGGCACACCAGGAGGCAAATGTTTGGAGCTACACTTGGCAACAAAGCAAGCAATGGTCGCATCACAGAAGTCTAGGTAGACTAGTTTAACAAAATTTGTATTCGTTATAATGATGTTTGTATGAGCTGAAAGAGCATGCAACCGCCATATAGATGTCACCAGAGAAAATGAAGGTTGGGAACAAAAAACAACCTACATAATTTAAAGCTTATAAAAGAAATTATATAATTATAACTAGGCAGAGGCACAAAATCAAATATATGCTCACTTTACTAAGAATATTTCACAAACAATCCTCACACGTCATCAAGATGTTTCAATGATATTCATAATTATGTAAACTGCTGTAAATTTTTTTAAATTTTTATCTATTACATAGCAGTAAACTTGTAATTCTATGTACAAATGTGTGCTATTGTATTTAATGTTTTATACGTTAACACTGTTTAACCTGAATAGTCATCTGTAGCCCTCTCATATTATTATGCTCATTAACCCTATTACTAACAACAGTTATATGCGTTTAACTGGTTATCTAACAAAACATTGATGTGCCTTTCGGTTGTTATCAGAGATTATGCAATGAACAGTTTTTATTATTATTTATTAGTAACATCCTGTATCAATAATTCAACCAGCTAACTAATTAACCGAACAACCACTGAGCAATCAACAGATAAACAGATCGTCTGCCAATCAATCAATGTAAAGTTATTTTGCGTTCTTTGATTGATTAGAAAACAATTTTATTTGACGTTCTTGTAACTCTAAAACAAAACTCCTCTGCTCTCTTGAGTGATCAGTGCAGCCTTCTGGCACATGAGATTTCAACTTAGGAAGTGACCAGACTTTATTAAGTCGGTTAGAACGTACAACCTTTCCTTCGTCAAAACAAGCTGATCTTTGCAGCTCAGTTTCACGTCTAAGCACGTCTAAGTCTCGCTTCATGTTTTCTCGCCCGTACTGCCTCACTTTTTCATCAAAAATTGCTGTGAAATGTTTGTATAACATAAAGTCTTTCGAGCACCATTCTGTTGCCAGCTTCACGTCTGTTTCGGTGAGATTTGCTCTGTACTTGGAATCCCGTACGTTAAGTGGAAAAACGACAATGTCACTCCATTGCCAGCCAAGGAGGTGCCTCAATAACACCAAAGACTCCTCAAATCTTTCCAAAATCATTACCAGATCAAATTCCTTCTCGATCATTTTTATGATTCTGTCCACGATTTCTTCGTTCTTCATATCGGTTGGCGTTAAACCAAACATAAACAGCATTGAGTTGTGCATTCTAAGTCCATCTAGTCCAGAGTCTCTTTTGTCATGGAAGTCTGGATTGCTTAAGAAGGTTGTAAAGTTGATTCCAAATCGTTCATCCCTACGGATATATGAATAGAAAGATTCTAACTGTGTTGCCGGATGTCGTATAATAGTGATTAACTTGGCGTTTGGCATGAGCTGTTTAATAGTGTCCAAATTGAACCTGGTATGTTGAACGAGCAGGTTGTACTTTTTTTGCGAGTTATGTATTAGTGTTTCAGCGTTGTACTTGAATGGCGCAGTTAAACTGAATGCGGATTTTCCTTTGCTGTGATGAAGAACAAAAGATAAATTGTGCATTTTCCCATATCTAAAGAATATGTTCTGAATGGTAGTGCCACCACATTTTGGTATTTTTAAAAAGTACACGTCGTTAATTGGCGCTTTGAAACCGGAGCTGTTAGCTTGTGGCATCTGATACACGTTGTTAATTGGCGCTTTGAAACCGGAGCTGTTAGCTTGTGGCATCTGATACACATCGTTAATTGACGCTTTTAAACCGGAGCTGTTAGCTTGTGGCAACTGATACACGTCGTTAATTGGCTCTTTTAAGCCGGAGCTGTTAGCTTGTGGCAACTGATACACATCGTTAATTGGTGCTTTGAAACCGGGGCTGTTAACTTGTGGCACCTGATACACATCGTTAATTGGCGCTTTGAAACCGGAGCTGTTAGCTTGTGGCATCTGATACACGTCGTTAATTGGCGCTTTGAAACCGGAGCTGTTAGCTTGTGGCATCTGATACACGTCGTTAATTGGCGCTTTGAAACCGGAGCTGTTAGCTTGTAGCAACTGAATCTGATTACGCGGTCTGAAAATAAAAGATTTGAACAAAATCATTTATTTTTAGCAGTGACGAGGTATAAACTTTTCATTATACTGATCTATTTCAGTTTGTTGTATGATCTATTCTTACGCATATGGATCATACTTTTAACAGTTAGGAGATATGAAAATTCGTTTGTACTTGTGGTGAAGTGTTGATATCAGTACTTCGAATGTAGGTAAAAATGGCACGCTTAGCAAAATACGACTGTAGTGTTAGGGTTGCTGTGGGGGATAATTATCTTAGTTATTTTGCCTCTGCCAAGGAAGTTATGCTTTCAATACAGTTTGTTTATTTGTTTGTTTTGTTGGTTGTTTTTTGTCTGTTATAGCAGTAATCTCATTACGCAAAAACTACATGACAGATATTTACGAAACTTTGTGGATTCATATTATTAAAACCATATTATGTGGTTTTATTATAGAAATCAATTGCATCAAAATAACATAATAAAATGTGCCATTTTTACCGTGCCATTTTTACCAGTTCCATTTTTACCAGGGCCATTTCTCCTGTGCTATTTCAGCTACTTTTCCATTTGTGTTATTTTTACCTGTACCATTCTTACCTGCGCCATTTTTACCTGTGGTATTTTTACTTGTGCCATTTCTCATGCGCTATTTTCACCTACTTTTCCATTGGTGCCATTTTTACCTGTACCATAAAATGACTACAGAAAAAGAAGCTGCAGTTAGGGAGTAAAAAAATCTCACTCAAATGAGTATGAACACAGACGCTAAACTGACCCCTTTCAACTTTTCACATGCGAATTTCTCAGAAGGAAAGGGAATTCTAGAGTAACTGCCCAACGAACTTATATTACTTAGCAATACGCTTACCTGTTTGAAAAGAAAATTTAGATTAATCGCACCACTGGCAGAGCGGCACTATATTATTATGCCAGTGGGCACCACTCACATGCCATAAACAAATTAGTGGTGTTTTTTCACAATAAAAAGTAAGTTTAACGGAAAGTAAAGTTAAACTTCTGTTTAGTTATCGAAGCGTGTGCTACGAATGCTCTGATTATTTTTCTAACTTTATACAATGTTATCTAGATTTATACTGTTATGAATTTATTTTAAAATAAGAAATTAATTAGGAAATTAATTGATAAGAATTTGGAACCAGATTAATTGTAACCGATAAGATCATGAACGAAGTTTATGCCGTTCGACCATAATGACTCACTCAGCTTGTACCTTGAATTTAATGTGTTAAGAATCAGAGGTTGATAGATTGTAGAGAATTGAAATATTAAATAAATGCGGTAGACCTGTAACATAAATGAACTTTGAGAGTCAGGAAGTCTCATTAGCCCATATAGCTTGGAATACGCTGATACGAAGGAGAGCGACTTCCGAAATCAAATAGCCACTGGTCAAAGTCTCTATTGTTCGAAGTAGGTGACTGTCACCTTCGAAAATTAGCCCAGAGACTCAGGCTATATGCTATGGGCCCAAGGATAATAAATCGCTGTCCTCTCAGTATCAATGGGTACCATCAGAATCGATAGGTACCATCTTAGATGAGCATCCAAGGAGCTCTTAAACGTGTCACTTGCTAATGTCATGACACGTGACCTTTGATTCAAAAGCCAGTGCAGAGAGCTCTGGGTGCTTGTTGATGCTTGGGTTGCGAGGCGAGAAGAGCTGCCGATAGCTGTGAGGTCTACCAGAGAGGCGATCTTGGAGAAGAGACACTTTCTTTAGCTCAGCGTGGAGAAGAATTCTACGTCGTTTGTGTATCAAACCGCTGATGCTAAGATTCTCGATTAGGAGTCTGGATATGGCCAATTACAGTTGTTAGATTGGCCAGGCCACAAGTTAAGTAACTTTACTATTATTTTAGTTACTGTAACGGATCGTTTTGCTTGCAATAACCTGTATTTCGTGCACAAGAAGTGCAAGCATAGCAGTTTAATAATTAAGTGTTGATCGGTATATTATTTGTAATATACCTCTTCTAGTTGTAAGCTCCCACAAGCGCATAAGTTAAATATTTGTAAAAGTCAAATCGCAGATTTGTTTAATGTTCGGAACTTAGTTTAATAAAACTATCATCACTGTTAATGATTGTTGAATTGCCTTGCTGTACTAGAAGTAATTAAAGTGCATTCTCGTTAAAAACACTATCTGCTTTTACGAACTTGGAATATTCACACTAAAAGGCTTATTGCGGAAGCCAGCTTGATAACTCGAGAGATAAAGATATATTCTCACAACGCATACTTCGCAGTTCTATATCGTGTAGGAAATCATGATCGCCCTATCGACCTAACCTAAGCTCTCGGAGTCGGGCAATTAATCAGTTACACAATTAATTGTCTTTAAGCGTGTGAATGAATCAATCAATTAATTAATCAATTAATTAGATAAGTCGTTTGCATAAAAGAAGCAGCGATAATACCAAACGACAGCCTAAATATGGCTGCGCCTAACGGTCATCGCGGGAGTTTAAGTTTGCAAGTTGCATACAGCGTCACTGGAACTTCTAACGCAACGCTAACGACGCAATAAGACAACATGTGAGTGATGTAAAATACCTCGTACTTACATGTGAGAGTCGCACTTGCTCTGCAAAAAGATAAAGGCCGCCACGTAACAGGAAGCAAGTAAGGTTACGACTTTGAGGAATTTTTTGTAACGCACCATGCCTGAAAAAATGATGTTGTAATATTCGAAAGAATAAAATCAGTTTAGTAAAGTCAAAATAAAATATTAAACAATTCACTTTACTGAATATTTAATATTTTGTATTGCTTTTGAAAACATGGTAATACGCAATAATTAACAATTATTAGCAATAATATTATTTTGCTCACACGAGAAATTGAATTTCAGCAATTCAAAAGAATGAGTAAAGTGAAATTCAGAAGCTACATTTTTTAAAAATGTTAAACTAGATATTCAACTTGAATAAAGTAAATAATGAAATTCTGTTTATAAAATGTTTGCTAGATTAATAATTATTCCCACTAAAACGTGACAGTGTCTGGGGATAGTTACCTGTAATACTGGCTGCTTGAAAATAGTGGCTTCATACACAATTATAATTTTCTCTATTTGATCTTCAGTAATATGAAATTTGACATTATTGTACATAAAATTAGAAATATAGTCCCAAAGCAAATATAATTTCGACAATAATTTCTAGAATACAAAATAATAATAAAACTTACCGTGAATTTTTCTAAAACAGTATTTCGTGAACAGTTGAGTAAGACAGCTTTTGAATCGCGGGTTCTTGACTTGTCATTACCAGATTAACAAAACTGTGTTACCTGTGTAAAGTAAAAGAAAAACAGCAATAAAAACCAATAAGTACGCGTGTAAGGCAGGACTCGTTTACCTTAGAGGCTCATGCACGTTGTTCAAAGACTTCTGGATACCTGTTGTATCATTGTGCTTTGCGGTTCATAATTGTTTTTCGATTTTCGGTCTATAATTGTGATAACCAGGGTGGCTTGCTGGAGAGGCAGGACGGGCCTAAATGGCAGACTGCTGCTGATTTATATTTATTCCCGTAATGTTGCGTGCCTACTTGTCCTATTTTTTGAACAATTGACAAATTCTGTATGACAAACGTGTGATGTATGTTTTAGGGTGCTAAATCCCCAAGAAAATTAGTTTACTTTTATTTCGAAAAAATCTTCATTTAATTTAAAAAAGATTACTAGTTTCCGGTGTACTAAAACTGTTTCTATGGCCACTCAGTTACTCTTGCTAAACTACCAAGTACTGCACCAAGAAGAAATATGGCAAGATGACGACCCAAAATTAAATGGACCAGATGTGACGGATACATCTGACAACGGGAACGCACTTGACCAGACATATTCAACCGCTTCTACATCACTCAGGAGTAGAAGAGAACACAATAACAACAGACTTTAGACGTACGACATAGAAAACAACAATTCTGCAGGAGTTATATAAGTATAATACTTTGATTTTATTGTCAAACTATACTTCAAAAATGCAGCTATTTTAGTCCCTTATATTTTGCCCCTTAAAAGTTGGTATTTTCCTCAGAACTTTATTTTACGCCCCCCCCCTCATAATCTAAATGTTATTTATAACACCATTAATTTGCGCCTCCATACCTTATTAAAAATTTATTCAGAACAACATTATTTTGTGCCCCCCATAAATAAACGTTATTTAGCCCTACAATCCATTAACAACAATTTTCATTTAGCCCAGTAATTTCCTTTCCCAAAATATTGTACCACACCTGCATTATTACAGTTTTTATGTGTTTTTTATATTAACCGGAGAAGACATAGATAATATACAATGTTAACTATGACATGCAATGATGATATGCAACGAATATGATACACAATGATATGCAATGATTTAATTTTAATCTGCAACGATAGAAACAAGGATTATTATGATAGTTGCAATGATATGTATTGATTATTACGTTATAGATGTATTCATAAGTATTAATTATGGTTTATCAATGCATCGTTAGGTATGGATTATTATGATATTGGTTGGTATGTATTGATTGATTATTATGATTTTTCCTTAATACAATGACTTAATGACAAAGCATTTTAATATTAATTATGAAATTTCAAATATTTGTATTTAAAGTTGATGTTCACATTACACATTACACATGTGCACATTACACATGTACACATTACACAGTACACATTACGCATTACGCACTACACATTACACGTGTACACGTTACAGTTTAAATTCATGCAGACCTCTCCAAGGTCATCATTTGTAGCCACTTGCTTTTCGGCCTTGATTCACACAGTTTAGTAGAGTATGTGTTACTCTCCTGACTCAGTAATTTGGTTTCATTGACTTATTGCTACATTGTAACTATAATTGATAATCTGAATATACCAATAGTTTATAAAATTGATGATTACACTATAATAGTGCTTTAATACTTACCGTCTTAATTCGTAAAACAAATATTATTGTTTTAGTGCTCCTACTAGTATTATTGTCCTTTGATTATGGCCCTATATATGATTAATATGGCATATACAAGTTCTAATAATATGATAACTTGATTTCAGTTTTTAGCCTGGTTGGAAATTTAGTATATTACATAACTTCTCTCATATTCAGTTTAAACGTCTGTTTTGTTGTTATTATGTACTCATCTTGACTCGCTGCAAACGTGGCTGGCTGGCTTTACTTGCTAGCATATATATTTTTTTTACACTTTTATACTTACACTCCTTTAACGATATTTTATTCTACCTTTTTTACTTTTCTATTCTCTAATCTCTTTAATTTTAATTTTCCCTGCACTTTTGATGGTACCTGTAAACAGATTCTGTCCAATATGTGATAAATGTATTCGACGTAACCAGCGGGCATTGAACTGCGACTGTTGCGGCGGAACTATTCATATCAAATGTACTTATTTTTCGTTAAAAGATAAACTACCAGCTGCTGGAGATGTCTGGTTTTGCCACGTCTGCTTGCAAAACTTATTCCCTTATAATAATATTATAGACGACAATGAATTTGAATTCGCTGTCAGACCTTCAATAAATTACTCTATCCTGGATGATTCTAAGATTGATAGGTAATTTGAACAAGCGTGAACATGTAGGTCTTAATCTTTTTAAGAATTATTCTATTCTAGTGCTAGATGATCTAATAAACCTGAATACCGGTGTGTACATCTACAAAACCAAACATAAACTTCACCCCGCTTTCTTTTTAAACCCATTATCTATTAACGTAAGACATTGCTCAGCAAGATTTAACGAATTTCGTATTTAGTATTGCAGGACTGACGCGGCAAGGCACTTCATCAGTAACACTGGCCCTAAACTTTGGAATAACATAAACAAATACATAAAAAATTCTTTATCTATAAATAACTTCAAAAGAAACTTTAAAAATGAAATCTTTTCTAATTATACAGAATAAATCAATTTGATTAATTACTGTACCATGCAGTCCCTATCGGAATCAATTGTGTTGCTGGCTATGTCAATTTTACATTTCTATATTTCATGTTACTTCATACAGATACCATCACATCTTTCTTCTTCTTTCTATTCTCTATTAACCTTTCTTCTACTCCTTTAGTGCTCTTTTCTATTACACTCAGTCCACATTCATTTGGGGTACTCTAAACTTCTACTTCTTGAGTACCCCACGGGTCATTTGCGGCTTGGCATCTTGTACACATAATAATAAATATATTATTAAATACTTTTATGTACAATGCTGTAATGATCATTGTGAATATATTTAATAAATAAATAAATAAATACACACAAACTCATGTTAGAGAGCAACTACGTAAATCAAATAATGTATGAATATAATCACATTTTGTAACTAATATAACACTACGCATAACATTCATATATATTCGTGTACATTAGACATTAGTTTGTAATGATGTACGGACATGTTACTACATTTATTTTTGGTGAGATACTCACTAACTTAATAATCATGCAGTAGTCAGTACACATGTCAATACAGTTCACTGATAGTAGTATACCAAAAGCTGACCAATGTTAATAGCGGCGTGAGTACTTGGAAAATTAAAATATCATAGCATCAGACTGTTTTGAATTTTTTTATAAACAACAGACGAGTAATAGGATTACATGCAAATATTTTACATTTGCTAATTTTTAAAATGTTTTAGAATTTTTCAATTATTTCATCATTTTTTAAAATATTTTGTATTTATTATTTTTTTATAAAATTAATACTGCTGAATTAATTACTTACAAGTTAGAATTACTTACAACTTATAAAATTGCACCGTCTGTATGAAATATAATGTTTGTTAACACTGAACCATTATGTTAAATAGGAACCACAAGTCTGCACTTCAGCGATGCGACAGTTTACATTAAATGTAAGATACACTTCCGGTGTCGAAGTCTTTACCCTGTGACAGTGTATGGTCAAATGACCTACAATTCACTGTAACCAATAAGTAAACCTAGCCGTTCAGTCCAGATTATGTCGATCATGTTATTAATAACAGTACGTAATTGGAAAGCCACTGACTTACAAATGATTAAGGAGTTAACCCTAAGGAAAAAACTTGCATTTTGCAAAGTAGATGTAAGTATGCACGGTTTGAACGTAAATAAAGCAAATGAAAGTATGCACGGTTTGAACGTAAATAAAGCAAATGTATGTATGCACGGTTTGAACGTAAATAAAGCAAATGAAAGTATGCACGGTTTGAACGTAAATAAAGCAAATGTATGTATGCACGGTTTGAACGTAAATAAAGCAAATGTATGTATGCACGGTTTGAAAGTAAATAAAGCAAATGTAAATATGCACGGTTTGAACGTAAATAAAGCAAATGTAAGTATGCACAGTTTGAACGTAAATAAAGCAAATATAAGTATGCACGGTTTCAATGTAAATAAAGGAAATGTAAATATGCATGGTTTCAATGTAAATAAAGCAAATGTAAGTATGCACGGTTTCAATGCAAATAAAGCAAATGTAAGTATGCACGGTTCCAATGCAAATAAAGCAAATGAAAGTATGCACAGTTTGAAAGTAAATAAAGCAAATGTAAGTATGCACGGTTTCAATGCAAATAAAGCAAATGAAAGTATGCACAGTTTGAACGTAAATAAAGCAAATGAAAGTATGCACAGTTTGAACGTAAATAAAGCAAATGAAAGTATGCACAGTTTGAACGTAAATAAAGCAAATGAAAGTATGCACGGTTTGAACGTAAATAAAGCAAATGTAAGTATGCACGGTTTCAATGCAAATAAAGCAAATGAAAGTATGCACTCTTTGAAAGTAAATAAAGCAAATGCAAGTATGCACGGTTTCAATGCAAATAAAGCAAATGAAAGTATGCACAGTTTGAACGTAAATAAAGCAAATGAAAGTATGCACAGTTTGAACGTAAATAAAGCAAATGAAAGTATGCACAGTTTGAAAGTAAATAAAGCAAATGTAAGTATGCACGGTTTCAATGCAAATAAAGCAAATGAAAGTATGCACAGTTTGAACGTAAATAAAGCAAATGAAAGTATGCACAGTTTGAACGTAAATAAAGCAAATGAAAGTATGCACAGTTTGAACGTAAATAAAGCAAATGAAAGTATGCACGGTTTGAACGTAAATAAAGCAAATGAAAGTATGCACGGTTTGAACGTAAATAAAGCAAATGTATGTATGCACGGTTTGAACGTAAATAAAGCAAATGAAAGTATGCACGGTTTGAACGTAAATAAAGCAAATGTAAGTATGCACGGTTTGAACGTAAATAAAGCAAATGTAAGTATGTGCGGTTTGAACGTAAATAAAGCAAATGAAAGTATGCACAGTTTGAACGTAAATAAAGCAAATGTAAATATGCACGGTTTGAACGTAAATAAAGCAAATGCAAGTATGCACGATTTGAACGTAATATTGTTTATTATCGTTGTATAATCGTTTATTGCCTCTTCTGAATAACAAAAAATTACGGCGGACAAAATAACTAATAAAAACTTCATGTTACAGAGCGACACTTGAAAAAGAGATTTATCAAACCGCTCACTAACAACCGAATAGTTCTTACAAAATGAAGACAGCAACTATCGCGATAAGTTTCTAAAGACTGTTGGATACACATTATTTCTGAAATTCCAGTTCATTACATTTGTCGTGGTCTGTTCAAGAAATACATAGTCTTGCTCCGGGGTGATAAAAATATCCGTGGATTGTTATCAAAACCTGACCTACTGGCATACTGACGGTTTATTGCTATGCAATAAAAATAATTGTTAAGATAAACGTGAAAAGTGTTTTTGATATTATTCAGAATATAATACTTATTATATAAAAATCGGTATAAAGTAAAAGATTGTTTTACTTTATTCTGTATTCTGTACAACAAAAAAATTAACTGTGAATGAACCAACAAATCCAAAAACAGGTTCCATACAAATTGTTAACGACTGTGACAACAACAGCGTATTCACGGCGATGATACCAATGACGGTGACTTCATTAGCAATGGAGCTTATGATAATGATCATGATGATTAGATTAATAATAATGATGATAATGATGATGATGATGATGATGATGATGATGACGATGACGGCGATGATGCGATGATCATGATCAATGATGATTATAATAATGATGATGATTATGATGATGACGTTACACCAAAAATAAGAACGATAATACCCGACGGGGAAGGGACACGTACATAGCTGAGTAGTCACAGTGTGTGCTTCGGTGTAGCACTGTCGGACCTAGCTAATAATAAGATAGGTTCTGGACCGCTTTGTCGGCCATCACCACCTCTATGGATGAGGGAAGGTATCACAATCCAACTAAGGCACCTGTGTTGATTCAAGGACTATCTTTGGTAAAGAACTCTGCAATTCATTGTAACCAATAAGTAAACCTAGCTGTTGAGTCCAGATTATGTCGATCATGTTATTAATAACAGTACGTAGTTGGAAAGCCGCTCACTTGAAAATGATTAAGGAGTTAACCCTAAGGAAAAAACTTAAACAGCGACTAGGGGATTTTGACCCCTCCAAACTAACGAGCTCGAAGAGGGTACCCGAAGAGGGTACCAAAAATTTTGAAAAGCATGAGAGGAATTACTAAAAAATACACTGAAATTAATGAAATGGAGAGACTGATGATTACTAATAAAATCGTTGTTTATGGCTGTTTTCACTTAAGAGATCCTTCGATTTTGCAGAGATGATTAAGAATGGAATTTCAAAATCATAAACATTTTAGACATAGACAGACATTTCTTATTTATCTCCTAATTAACACTAGAATTACAAGATAAACAACAAGTACTATAGTTAATTAACAATTGCGATAAAATATATATAAACGAAAGTGTCAGGGGGTGCAGGAGAAGGGCAGCGAAGGACCAATTGCTTGTCAAATGCCCAGCAGCCTAAGATAAATGTTTTGAAAAGTATGTAAGTTTGTAAAAAATATATACTTTGCCTAAAAAATTGTCGTGTTGCACAAAACGCCTATGAAAAAAGAAGAGAATATTTTAGATACTTTATGCGAATGATTTAGTTTGATGTGACTCAGTGTTTTGTGCGTAACCGTCATTAACTCATGTTTATTGGTTGAAAGTTCGAGTACAAATAAAGTTTTACGTTACTTTTGGCCGTAAATTGCCGAGGCATTCTATGGAATACACTTTAACTGTAATGAATAGATCCGTAAATGGCTGAAACACTTGGCGACCGAATGTCACATCTGGGAAGGATAGGTTTTATAATAAAAGAAGTTCCGAGAATGCCAAAAACATTAATGTTGAATAAACAAAGTTATTAAACATTGTTGTTTAATGCTTGCCGTGTGCAGAATTTATACAAAAAATTAAATATTTTCATCTCAATTAAGAGCATTTATAATATACACATTATTTGATAAAAGATGAGACTAGCAGGCTATGTTAGCTGTTAGGCCAGCCTATATTGTGAAATGGCAAATAAAAAATCTATAAGTCTACGTTGGATAAAATTCACGTTACTTATATTAAAAGCACGATAAAATAAAAGATCCATAAAATACATTCAAGTGTAAATTTATCAAAATTGGGATAGATCATTGAACTAGGGCAATAATGCTTTATAAAAATCTATTAAGCTTGCAATATTTTAGCAAGTAACTTTCGGCTCAAAACTGATAGACTGTATGAATTGACAATGTCATAACTGTGGTCATTCCATGTACAACAAATTGTTACTGTTGAGTCTTTGTTATGTCTATGTTACAGTTATTCTCATTTTAAAACGCAAGAAGAACAATACTTCTCTAATTTCTACTTATGATTTATAAGCAGTGAGTGTAATGAATAATATTATATTTAACTACTCTGAAATTGTTGTTAAGCAGCAGCGTAAAAAGTTTGCCATCTAAAATTCCTAAACAAAATAACTTATTTTAAAACATATTACGTAGAAACAAGAAGTAGGTCAAAGTAATTTACAATTTAGTAATTTACACACGAAAATAAATATCTAATTGCGCAATACGGATTGTAGCAAAGTTTTTTGCAAATGAGCTTCCACGTGAAAAGAGCAATTTTATTGACTATAATTACACACAAGTAAATTGCAAAACATCAATTATGATTAGAGCATAATATACTAACTACACATTATAAGTGCGTAGTAATAACGCACACATACTGAATTAAGTTACGACTCCATGTGCACTTATTGCGTACTGAAATGCGTATTACGTGCACCTCTGATGCGTATTGACTGTTTCCACGTGTCCGTAAGCGCTATGCGTATTAACTATTCCAACGGCACTCTTTACGCCATTTTTGGTCGCTATTTATGAAAATTGCAAGTAATAATTTTTGGAAACCATCTCTCTGTCGAAATTTAAGCGTGATAGTTACAGCTGCGGCATCAGCTTATTACTGTGCTATATGACGGAGGTTTAGGGTCAACAACATTTTGCAGGGAAAAGAAAAATACGGCACGTATCATCATTTAGTGAAAAAACTGCAGTTAGATGCACAACACATAACTATATGCTTCTTCCACCTCTCAAAAACTCAAATAGAAAAAAAGTTATTGTTTGTAAGTCCTAAAGTAAACTAGAATTTAGCTCAAAAAGCTCAACAGCGGCTGCTCAGGATGACAGCTCTGATGTTTCGTTTTGTTATTTTTTGTTCACTGACAATAAAAAAGAGGAGCAATGTCGCAAATGCATCTCCGTTTGTTCAAAGTGATTTTATAATCAACTTCAACTCATAAGAAAAGCCAATGTATGATATGCTTTTAAACATTTTTAACTTGATATTAACAAAACATGCTGATGCTTCGATTAAGTTGTATTCTGGAAAAATAATTTGCTCCTCTGAAAAAATCAATTTTTTTCTATGAACAGTATTACACTTGAAAGTCGGGCCTAATATTCCTTGAAGTCATATTTCCTGAAAAAACATATTAAATAGGAATGTTTTTTAGAAAAAAAATATTTCTCCAGAAAAAGAATTCCACATGAGATAGGTATTTGAAAACTTTCTTTATATTAACTTTCTTATTAATTATTACAAACTTATTAACTTTCTTAACTTCTTTTGTAAATAAGCCTAATGATTTTCATGAGATATGAATATAATAGTTTTTATTTTAACTACTAATTATTCTTAGTGCCTTATGCACTTATGCTTGCTTTAAATGATATTCAAAAATATAACAGCTGCTATAAATCGCCAAAGACAGGTGTTGCAGTTTGTGCTTTGTGTACAAATATTTAACTTGTAACAAAAGTTACAAAGCTGTGTTATAATTAGCATTTTGTTATAATTACCTGCTGCATACTCGAGAAATTTAAAAAGATTTTATTTATGTTTTTGCAACTCACTGCTGAGCAAGTTATGAGCGCCTGTCGAATAGAATGGCTTTGGTTGTCTCATCAATTCATCTGCTACAATACACACAGGTGTGCGAACATCTTGCGCTAGCGCGTACCTGACAACAACAGTCCGTACTGCTGTGCCGCTAGGGCGACACTAACTGCGTGAACTGCTGCGCAGTAGAATTTTTTCTGTGGTCCATATTCTTTGATATAACTAGGTGGTCACTTTTGCCAATTGGAATGTTAACAATCAGTAAGTCTGATAAATTAGGATTCTGGTCTCCCCTAAAACTAGTTGAAAAAGTTACAAGTTGTTCCATATATCCATCGCGTAGAGCGTCCAAAAATTTGTTCTCTAAACTAATTTCTGCCATAGAAGCACTCGATGTACTCCAGATTACCTTACTAAAATTAAAATATCCACACACAACATTCAGTTTTTCCTTTCTTTTGTCTACCTGTACCAGCAATCTCAACAGGTTTTCATTTTCCTCATGACCAGTTGATGGACTTCGGTGTACGCCTCCAAGCAAAACTTCTTTACCATATAGCAGAAAAGTCTTAGCCCACAGCGAGGAGGTGAAAATTGAGAGTTCATACAAAGTATTCAACAGATATAATGAGGTTAAGGTAATTCTATCATTTATATTTCTTCTTGTCTTTTCAATCCACCTTGTAATTATTCTGTATTTCATTTTGTGAACAATTCTTGTAGAGTACTTGATTTTTTTTCTCTCATGTAAGTGGCTTTGGTTAATTGCTATGGCTGTAGAATACTCTTTTGTGCCTCTCATGTTACAATTAATCATGCTTTAAAAATTGCTATTATTAGTTTTTCATTTTTTTTCAATGCGTGGCAAACAAGTGACCTTACTTGAGCAATGTATCCTTTAATTTGGTACTTGCATTTCATGTAAAAAATAAAAAAATTGCCTTTTCTATTTTTTTCTAGTAATGTTTCTGGAATGCCTTTTCTCACTAATAGTCTGTGAGTTTACTATTATAATCAACATTGTTTAATTGAAATCTCTGTTAGTTGCATATTGTTTTGACTCCTAGGGAAACTGAATACTCCATTCTCATGTGTTTTTGCATTTACTTCACATGATTTATATTTGAAAATTGGTATCTTGAACAGCCTCACACGTCAACTCCAACTCATTCAAGCAGTTTTTATCTATATTTTTTATTTTATTTTTATTTTTCCTATTTCTACCATTCACCGTATCACTTTGTTTTTAAAAAACATTAAAAGATTATTATGCCTGAATTTCCATGTTCATCATCCACTAAACCAGTTAAAAATAACCAACTTGGACTGTTTTGCAATTGCTGTGAGTATTGGATGCATCTTAAATGTACAAATTTAACCTTGACTGACTACAACAATTTAACTGACAAGAATGATAATTGTTTTGTCATTTTTGTCTGCAAACCATTCTGCCCTTTAACAATGTCACTGATGACGATGAATTCAAATTAATCACTAGGTATTCTAATATTGGATCTATAATAGACAATAAATTACTTATTTTAAATTTATTTAAAAGTAATGACACATTCGACTCTTTACCCACTACTGATATGAATCCAGATCAACACTATTTTAATGGACTAAATAACGTTAAAGCCAGCAAATATCACGATGACCAACAATTCAACTCTCAAAATTAACAATTTAAAATTTAAATCTCCTTTGTCCGTTTTACATTTAAATGTGCGTAGTTTACAAAAAAATTATGACCACTTATGTGCCTATCTTCTGTTACTCAATATTAAATATTCAAATATTGCATTAACGGAAACATGGTCAGCTGAGGAACATAGCATATTATGTAACTTACCAGGGTACAGATTAGCATACACTAATCATACACATAAAGCTGGTGGTGGTGTTGCCATATTTATTTGCCAGAAAGAAATTAGCTTTCACTCTTTTGAAGCAGTATCATTCTTCTGATAAACATACAGAATCATTATTTATAGAGATTAATTGTGAACAAACTAAAAATATTATAATAGGCGTAATTTATCGACCACCAGGTGAAAATCGTGAAACGTTTATTCACAAACTTACAACAATAATCAATTCATTAAATTGCCAATTTAAACACTTAATTATTACAGGTGATTTCAATATAAATTTTTTAAATCATGCTACCCACAATGATACAAATTACTTTATACACACAATGATTTCAAGCTTTATTTTTCCTGTTATTACTCGACTAACAAGAGTAACTAGTCTTACAGCCACTCTCATAGATAACATATGGATAAATAACTTGGAACATAATCACATAGCTGGTAACTTGTTGACCGATATATCTAACCATTTACCAAATTTTATGATTGCTGATGTTAATCTAGACTTATCTGATACACGCTTTATCAAAAAGTTTTATATAATGAACATGTCAAAGAAAAAGATTTCAGATTTAGCAGACATATCTTGGAATGAAATTCTATTAAACAATAATGATCCAGATTCAGCATATGAAAAATTTCATGAAATGGTAAGCAATATTTACCATACTCATGTCAAATCTTCAGCCGACCAATCACTACCTAAAATAAAGAAGCCTTGGGTAACTAAAGCTATGTTAAAAAGCATTCAACATAAAAACAAACTTTATCAATCTGTGCTTAAAAACAAAATCAATAATGAACAATATATGCAGTACAGAAATCAACTTACTAATTTGTTAAAATTTTCCAAGCAAAATTATTATCAACAGAAATTATTAACTTATCAAAATAATATAAAAAACCTGGAATGTATTGAAGGAATTGATAAATCTTGTGAATCCGTGCCCGCTTCTATAAAAGTAAATGATTATTTAACTAACGATAAAAATATAATTGCTAATGCTTTTAATGACTACTTTGTAAACGTTAGCCCTTCATTATCAAACAACATTGAACCTACAAATACTGACCCAAATTCTTATCTTAAAAGAAATTACCCACAATCCTTCTTCTTTCAACCTGAAACTAAAGATGAAATCATTAGAATCAGCAAGTCATTCCGTCCAAATAAAAGTACCGGTATTGATCAGCTCTCTCCCTTAATAATGCTTGATATCATAGAATATATTGTCCTACCTTAACCCATATTATTAATTTACTAGCAAAGCCCCGCAAAAGATTTTGCGTAAAAAACCACGTATAATCAATAACACGCGAACATCCTACACAGTCCTCATTTATAACACAAAGCCCGTAACATCCTGGCTACTGTATGTCTGTTTATCTAACGCAAACCCGTAGCAGGCAGCTTTTTGCTGAATTAAAGTTATAAGATTACAGCAGAGTACAATGGATGACGTCAGCACAATGGAATGCGTTAGGACAGTTTTCTAAGCGAAAATCGCCGAAAATAAAACACCTAATTAACTCGTCGATACTCCTCTCGGTGGACCTGCCCTAAAATATAACCCACATCATCGTGTAGCCCTGTCCTTCCTCTTTGTAAAGAGCCCCATATCTCCTTCCTAGAGTCCCACCGGGCGACGCTAAAACGTTTTTCCCGCATGCCGTTTGGTCAAAATTTCGAAAAAATCGCGAGTTGGGTCCGGGAAAACGCCCGTTGCGGGGCGCCCTGGCCCTCTCGGAAATTCTAAATATGCCTACTACACCCACCACTGAACGGGCTATCTATCCATACCCAGTACCCCCCTCGGCCCGTTCCCGTTCTCGACATCTCAGCCGTATAACTTTTGCAATTTTTTGCAAAAAACGGCCGAAAAAGGGCCATTTTTGGAGGTTTTTCGCCCCCCGTTCCTCCCGGTGAGCCCAATTCGAAAAATAAACCATCAATGGCACGACACTAGATCGAGACCTTTCGTTTGATATATAGATCGCCGCAAATGGTGCCCTCGTCCGGGCTGTAGCCTCGAATCTTATATATATATTAAGATACCAAGAATATTAATATAATAGACTAGCAAAGCCCCGCAAAAGATTTTGCGTATAAATACACGTGTAATCAATAATACGCAAACGTCCTACCAAGTCCTCATTTATAACGCAAAGCCCGTAACATCCTGCCTACTTACCTAACGCAAAACCTGTACTCGTGCCTACTGTATGTTTAACTAACGCAAAGCAGCTTTTTGCTGAATTAAAGCTATAAGCAATAATGGATGACGTCACAACAATGCCTTTGCGTCAACAGTTTTCTAAGCGAAAATTGCCGAAAATAGAACTCCTAATTAACTCGTCGGTACTCTTCTCGGTGGACCTGCCCTAAAATATAACCCACATCATCGTGTAGCCCTGTCCTTCCTCTTTCTGATGAGCCATATATCTCCTTCCGAGAGTCCCACCGGGCGCCCCTAGAACGTTTTTCCCGCAGGCTGTTTGGTCAAAATTACGAAAAAATCGCGAGTTGGGTCCGGGAAAACGCCCGTTGCGGGGCACCGTGGCCCTCTCGCGAATTCTAAATAGGCCTATGACACCCATCGCTGAACGGGCTATCTATCCATACCCAGCACCCCCCTCGGCCCATTCCCGTTCTCTACATCTCAGCCGTATAACTTTTGCAAAAAACGGCCAAAAAAAGGCCATTTTTGGAGGTTTTTCGCCCCCCGTTCCTCGTGGTGGGCCCCATTCGAAAAATAAACCCCCAATGGCACGACACTAGATCGAGACCTTTCGTTTGATATATAGATCGCCGCAAATGGTGCCGTCGTCAGGGCTGTAGCCTCGAATCTTATATATAAATAAATATACCAAGAATATTAATATAATAGATCACTTACCTCTGGAATTGTCCCTAATAAGCTAAAGCAATCTATAATGGTTCCTATTCATAAAGCTGACGATCTGCACTGTATAAATAATTACAGGCCCATTTCATTACTGCCATGTTTTTTTGAAAATTATTGAGAAATGTGTGTCTTTGCAACTTACAGATTACTTACATAAACAAAGCATATCAAATGACGATCAGTATGAATTTCGTAAAAGCAGTACTACAGAAATGGCTTTAAATAATATGCTGACCAACATAATTAAAGATATTGTTATCTGTGAGTATATTCTGTGATTTGTCAGAAGCTTTTGACACTGTTGATCATAAAATTTTAATTAACAAATTATGCCACTATGGAATAAGAGGTGTTGCAAATAATTGGTTTGTAAGTTACCTATCTGGCAGGATACAAGCAATACAGTTTATTAACTGTATATCTAATTCAAAACTTGGCTCACTCTTGTTTCTTGTGTACATCAATGATATAAAACATTGTACTAATAATGGAAAAATCCTGAAATTTGCTAATGATACTAGTTTAAAATTTAAATATTATAATACTATTAATGAAACAGTAATAAACAGTGAATTGCAGCAAATATCAAACTGGTTTAGTAGTAATAAATTATCATTTAATGCTTTTAAAACTAAATTTGTAAATTTTAGATCACGAAACAAGAGAATGCCATATTTGACATTAAAAATTGAGAATAGTAATATTCAACAAGTAAAACAAATTAAATTCTTACGTATTGTCATACATGAACACTTAGACTGGCAAACACATATCTCTTACATCAGACTCAAAACTGCTACAAATATAAGCATCATTACTCATATCACATGCAGTCTTTCAAAAGAACACTTACTAATCTTGTATAATAGTTTGATTTTACCTTATCTCAATTACTGCAGCATAATATGGGGTCTCACATATCCATCTAAACTGAAATGCTTAATAACATTACAACGAAAATTTTTAAGGTTAATATATGGCCTACAGAAACGTAGTGAAGTTACCGCGAATGTAACATTATGCAATTAGATGATTTAATTAAACTGAATATTGCAGTATTTATGTATAAATGCAATAATAGACTATTTCCTAAGTTTTTTGCAATTCCTGTCAAGTTGGCATCTAAGAGACATAATACCAGATATAATCAATACATTGTGCCTTTCTGTAGAATCAACATAGCTAAACATTTTATAATATTTCAAGGACCAAAAGTCTGGAATGAGATTCGTCAATCCGCAAAAAATAGCAGATCTATAGCTAGATTTAAAAATGCTAAAAAATCAAATTTTAATTAAGCACCAGTGAGTAATCAAAACTTGTATCAGTATCCATCCTCACAGTGGTGGCAAAACAATACTAGTATCTTAATAAAGTTATCTTAATTTGCATACACGCATGCCTAATATTTTAACAAATAATAATCTTTTTATCTTTTATATCATTTCATATATGAGCTTCATTCATTACATCATTTCATTCTGAAGCACTAAATGTTTTCTTTATCATACGATTCACTTCAAATTTTCAGATTATTTTCATTACTTTTTTTCTTTCACAGTGTGGGACATTCTAACAAGCCCTCCTTTTTGATTGCCCACAACACATTTACATTTATGTATAGGTAAACACTGTGTGAGGCTTTTCTTGTGCAGAAACAATAAAAACTTATTTGTATTATGTTCATTGTAGGCCCTGTCGCCATATATTATACACGAAACTATTGTTAATGTGTAATGTGAAATTAATGACTTATGACTTCTACGTTTAAAGTTCATATGCCCGCACAAGATTAAAAGATGTTGAAAGCGATTGTTGCGCCGAAAATATTTGGTTAAAAATTCGTACCCAAACCAAAACTATTCTCTTTGCAGTCTATTATCGTCCACCCATTTGTTCAGATAATAGTGTGACTGATTTTATATCAGCTTTTGAAAACAGTATTACCAAAGCAAGCCGCATTGCGCATGATAATAATTATTATAACAGGGGACTTTAATGCCAAAAACAGAAGGTGGTACCCCGATACAAAAAAATAAGTGGTGTAGCATGTGGTATAGCTTGTAATGCACAAGACTGAAAAATATTTTGCTCAGCTAGTTAACAGTCCTGCACATTTTAGTTCGCAACAGCCGTCATGTACAATACTAATTACAAATTCTCCTCATTATTTTACGTTATGGGGGCCAGGCCTACCATTGGGAGGTGAATGTCATTGTATTATATTTGGGCAAGTTAATGTCGAGCCTTGTCTTCTTAAGAAATTCAATCTAGTTTGATTGTTAACAGTCACGTTTGTAATTACCTATAAATGTTAGTTAGGATTAACTCACTAAGCTAGGTGTTTCAACGAGACATTTTGTAGCCCTGGGTAGCTAACAGATAAGCATATACTAGATGGCACAACTTAATACCTTGTAGCACTCCATAGCCGCAAGTAGCACTGGTAGCCGCATCTGTTGTGGCGTACATGCATTCCGACTTTTCGTGATTGCCTACACGAAAAACTATCCGAATGGTGCCGTCATTTGAGCTGTAGCCTGAAATCTTATAAAAGCTGTATGCCACCGAAATTAATTATTATAGTAGATTATTTTAAACTGCGTTAGTCGCGTGAAGCTAGTTCGCATTCACTTTGCAATCGCTCATCAATATTACGAACTTCGTGAGCCTCACCGCTCAGACTCTTGTCCTGACTCCTGGTGGTAGTGTGTTATATACGCGTGATTTGTGAGCGATTACCATTAATATTAAAATTTATTATAATAACTGTGCAATGTTATTCTAGCACCTTGTTTCTTAAGATTTGTTTCTGACCTTATTGTTCTGCAATGCGTGTCTCTATTTTCTTATTTGCTGTTGTGCTAAGCGCTTCTGGTTTGCCGATTATTAGTAGTGAAATTTTAGATCTGCTGAATCTTGAGACATGGTTGCGTCTATTAGTTTCAAATGATTACAAGCCCGTTAAAACGAAATATCTACCGTATCCGCATGTGGCATCCAATTTGAACATTGGCGATTTTAATAGCAAAGTTTTTTTTGATGCATGGATAGATGATCTTGCTGATTTTGTTGGGCAAAACTCATCAGATACATGTACTGCTGACTTAGGAACTTTTCTAAATGCTACCATATTTTTCCAGCCGTGGGCCTGGAAAAGTAAGTTTTGTGGCTTAGTTCACTGATCAAATTCAATTCAATTTATTTATTAACTCCGCTAGAAAGATAAAAATACAGTATCAAGAATACATGCAATATTTCGAAGGAAAGGAGAAGGGTAGCGAAGAACCCGTAAGTTATCCAGTCAGCCACCCTTAAATAGCTATGATTAAATAAAATTAATTATGGCATCGTTCTCAATTTAAATTTGTATTCGGTTGATGTGTGTATTTGGCAATTAAATGATAGGTATCGTAATACTGTAGAACATATAGTTTAAATAACGAAAGATTTACAATTCTAAAATACTGTGAATCATGCGAAGCAAACACGATAAAAATAACTTGAGATTTTTAACATAACAGAAAATGCATAATTTGAGCATTAACTAATGTGATCGTTAGGGTAGTCGTGTTTACTAGCTAACCCGTTAAAAGTTCATGGAGTGTCACAAAACGATTTTGTTTAATTATGTAATCTAACATACCGTATGTGGGCGTGTGTGATTGTTTTCTGACAATGACCTTCAGTCCAGGCAATAAGGATTGATATATTTGTGAAATGTGTGTAACGTGTATTTTGGGTTTGGTCTTTACATTTACACAACCAGTTTTTACAATGGGCAACTGAAACATAAGTTAGTTTAACTTAGTTAGTAGTTCATAGTTCAAGAATGATAATCTAAACGGTAAAAAAAATATCAAATTAAGTAAGAGTACCATATATATCTTAGCTATAACTTTAAAAGTTGATCCTTAAATAATAAATGCTTTCTTAACAATAAACAAATATCTTATTGTTGCAGTGAGCTACAATCACTGCGTATGAAAGTTCACTCTTGTTTTATGCAGAATCGAAACGTTCAGCCTAATACTTTGGATTTGAAACTTTGTGCTGACAGGAGTTCAACTAGATAATTGTCGTGGAAATTATACTAAAATGGTTTCCGCCATTGGATGGCAGGGTATAGGAGCAGACGATCAGTTTTATAGCTTTGTTCTGCGTTTTCTTAATTAAAAATAAAAAATCATACCAGAGTTCATTGTAACAGTTGTTTATTTAGAAAGTTACGCTACAATAATCACAGTTCTTCTTAGAGTAGTACAAAAGCTTAGTGCCCTGCGTCTTCTCCAAAAAATGGCCATGGAAGAGTCATTCTAGGTTGTCAGGCACTAGTGATTTTTGTGTAAACAAATTACAGCAAATGATTCTTTATAGAAGACAAAAAGCAGAATCAGCCTTTTCACAGTTCCAGGGATTGATGATGATCATTCAAAGATCAAAGATTAAGTGTACCAGACAATGTATTTGTGTACTCTTGACAACACCTCACAGGCTAGAACCTTACCTAGTTCATTTTTTTTGTTCCCAAGCAAGATCATGCTAGTAAATCACTGTGTGCACAGACTAATGCATAATTAAGTAAAGTCCTCATAAAACAACTGAACTGATGCAGCAAAAGGCTTTGTTGTACGCACGTCACGTGATGGTTGTAGTTAAGATGTGTTGCTGTGGTACACTTAAGCTAAGACCTGCAGCAACTGCGCGTGTACAACGAAACTGTGAAAAGGTTTATTCTTAACCTTAAAAAATCACCCTTTGCAATTTGTATGTTTAGACGGTCAGATATAGTCCCAGTTAATAAAGCAAATAATTTTAACTTTTTTTTCAGTGATAGATGCATTTGGAAAGCTTCCCGCAGGCGTTGCAGATGGAGCATTTATATGGCTGGGTTCATTTGACGAATGTCGAGCTGTTAAAGCTGTGCCACCAAACGAAACATCGGATTCACAGTTTGATGCGAGGTACTGCTTGGTTACCGTGGGAGTTCCTAATAATAATGTAAGTAGACTAGTAGGTTGTCTTACCAAAATACAAGTCTACAATATAACACATGTTTTAACAACCAGAAACCTGCATTAAATCTGAACATATAGCTAGGACTACGTAAGGCCAAAAGTTCAGAAATACACTTAGAAGTGCCATTTCATTACAGATATTTTTGAGTGCCCTTTGGTTTTTGAGTTTTAAGAACCATAATTATATATATAAAATTATAATGAAAATAACATATTTATTTTCCCTATCACTAATCAGTTTCTCAAGGAATTATATATTATGTATAAAATTTCCTTTGTTTAATCTTTCTTCCAAGTCTTATCGCATTTTATCCCCTGAAATAAAAAATTATGAAATTCTTGAAGAACTGATTCATGACACCAGACTCATTGAAGAAATATAGTCAGGTAATATCTGTAAAAGACAACAGTGTTGCTAATGGCCCTAATCTCAGGATTAACGCAACTGTGTTTTATTCATAATTTACCTAAACAAAAACCAGTTTGGTAGGCTGCAAGAATGCATAACTTATAGTAAAAAAATACTAGTATCAGTTATTGCTATTGATGTTCTTAGAACTGCTTCCTCAAAGACTTGTTTGAGAAAGCGGTAAATGTTTTTTATGTTCCACACAACCATGTCTAGTTTCATGGTGTCTAAATTTATTTTACACAGAGTGCACAGCAGGTTCTGTTTTCTCAAGCTGTTGGTTTGAGTGAAGGCATTTGCATTCCAAACAGCTGCAATCAAGCTTTCGTTAGTGACTTTTTCAAAACAGGTGAACATAATTAATGATAAATGTCTAGAACAATCTGGTGACATGATTATTTCCCTCTGTGATAATGCGTTTATCCATATAGAATATTAAGCTGTTTTAGTACATATTTTAATAAAAACCAAATTTAGCATTATGTTACATGCGTAAACAACTTTTCCTGGCTTTTGGTTGTATCCCTTGCAGTTGACTTTGTCAGTTTCATAAGAATATTATATTGATTCTAGAATATTGATTGAGAATGTATTTAGCCGCTACACATATTACTTTAATGTTAATTTGGTTGTGGCAAATGTTGAATTTGAAAGCTTTAGGTACAGTGGTACGAATGAAGTATATTTGTTTATATCACAATAATATATACATTTTTGTATAAATGGCAGATGAAAATGAAGTGAAACTTAAACTTGATTTATATTCTATAATTAAATTTCGTTGTTGCTCTTCTCTAAAATTACTTAATCTTTCAGTTTTAAGCAAGCTTCCTTTGAACGAAACATTGACAGTGAATGGTGTGAATTGTGCAGAAGAAGCTGAGTATGATTGGAGATTCTATCTGGCTGTGTAAGTAATCTGATATTTAGCCAAAAGTCAAAATTTGGTTGTCATTTCTAACACGAATGCATGTACAGGCTTCTTTGATTACAGGTTTTTAGTTTTTATCAGTATATCAATCAAATTCATTTACCTACCACAATTTCTTGAATAGCAGAACTTTGACATTGATTTCTTAATGATATACCATATGTAATGATACTTAATGATAATGATATAGTCAGTGCAGGTCTGATCTTGTGACACTAGTTGTTTGGCTCGTGTGACGAGTGATCTTAACGAGTTAAAAAGATTCTTGACCTAGCGTTCAAATGGTTAAAACTTATTTTTGTATGTAGTCTGATTTAACTAATATTTTTTTAACTATTCCCCTTGCCAATAAAAGTGAATTTATAGAAATTTTTGAATGTTTTTCTGTGTATTCTGTGGTTCCAGACAACCAGTCTCTTTCAAATTCGATATTAGTGTTCATAAGTGTAAAACTAGTGAATACTGCTAAAATAATCAAAAAAGTCAACTCGGATCAATATGTAGGAAGATGAGATTGCAAGAAACTGAGAAATAAGTTTGATTAAATGTTCACATTGCTGTGCAAATATGTTGTGAAATGTCACAGGGAAAGAAGATGTATGAATAAAAACGAGTTTTAGTGTCAATAATTCAATGTCAGTAGCAAAAGTCATTTTCACAAATAAAAATCCTGTCTGCTAGAATTATCAAAATATTGACATTAAAACTTAGCCTGCTCTCTAAAGGCTGCTTATACCCATTCACTTGAGAAATGAAACTAATTGACAAACTGCTCAGTAATTGAAAAAAATTTACAATACTGTTTATAGCTTATTTGTTTTTCTGTTAATTATAATATTTTTCTGATTTTATAGGGTAATTCTATCGTTGATTGGTATTCTGATAGTTGTTGGAACATCACTTGATATCTTTCTGTTAATACAGAAAATGTGGTACAGCAGCATTTATGAGTCTATGTAAGTAGCAAAATACTGGGAGTATTTTTTGCTAATGATTATTGCAGTCTGTTGTCTCAAGAAATGTCACAAATCAGGGAATTTAATTACATGGTCAAATGTCTGTGCAAAATTCTGTTTGCAGGTTTTCTAATTTGACCCCAGTGAAATACAAAGTCAGTACCTAATGTACCACATTTACAATGTTGTTTGAAACTAATGTTTCCATTTCATTTAAGCTGCTTTATTTTTTGTCAGGGATTAGGTTGACTATCCTTATTGTCAAAGATAAGTAGGGAAAACTAGGGATTTATTGAAATTCCCAGAGTAGTATAAATAGTAGTGTTATACGTAGTGTGGCAACACTTGTTCATAGCATGATATCAAATAATTGTTTTCTCATACGTTGCATTATATTGGTAAATATGGTATGGTGGTCAACCATCATTGCATATAATGTAGGCTGAATTTCTAGACCTGAGTGACTAGATATTGTATTCTTCAATTTGTAGTTTTTGTTCATATAAAATTTGTAAATTGTATAGCTCTCATACTGTGAGGCATATTGAAATAAGCTAAATAAATGTCTTTATCTTTCTGTGCTGGAAAGTACTAGCATTTTATTAATACAAATAGCAAAAAGCAAAAAGTTTCGCCTATGATCTGCACTGTAAGTTGTGTTTTTTCTAGTAACGTACATCATAATGAGGTTTGTGTTGTGCGAAATATTCCACTAGTCGTTGTTGTTAGCATTTCATGAAAGTGTTGGGGAGTTAGTAGATAGATTAACGACACTGATAATATGTTAGCAATCATTATAGCGGACATCGTCTTGTATTTTATGCTTTATTTTTACATTTATAAGCATGAGTTCATGAGACATAAAAATGTAAACAACTTATATTTGCACTTTGCAAGTATGTTTACAGAACATTAGACATTGTTATTCTTAGGGCCAAAGTGCATTATTTCGTTGACTTTAAAACCTACAGCATTTGTATTAACTAATGGCGGCAATATCAGCTCAACTAACACTTAGGCATAAATGGAAGCACAAATGAAATCATAAAATATGGTGTAGAAAACTTTTTTTACACAACATCTGCTGTTTCCAAAACTTTTAAGAATTTTGAAAGCCTGTGTACCCAAAGTTAGACGAAATTTCATTTTTTGCCTTTAAAATTTTGGTAACCTTCTTGTTCACCTACTATTCTAGTAGATGCTGGTTCTTATCAATTGATGTATTGAATTGCTGTATGATTTATCAATTGTCGGTTTTGTAAAAATTTAAAAAAAATTATCCAACTGGAGTTTGACGGTGTGCCTATTTTCATCATTGTTTTTCACTTGGCTGTTTTGTTGCCGTTATCAGTGGACAATTTTAATTATTATTATTTTTTATTTGTTTTTTTTGTATATTAGTTTTGGCCATTTATAGAATGATTCATATAATGCTGCCAGAGAGAGTAACAGCTAAGTGGTCATTGTGTGGGCTTTGTGATCAAAGAGTGCTATGTTGCACTAAACTTGGTTGCAGTGTATTAAAAGAATGGGTTTCTTCCCATTATGCTTTTAAGTGCTTTTCGCTGTCACATTTCCTCTGGTTATTTTACCTCATTGAGGAAGGAATCGTGTATGTCCTGCTGCAGCTAATACATGTGTGCTGGTTCAGTATATCGACATGTATTATGATTGATAATGAGTTATGTCTTACTGCAGCCATTGTGATCAAATAGACATGGCTCCCTAACTTTGTAAAAAAAAGTTGAAAACAAAGGCACTTTTAGTACATCTGATGTCTCTCTTACATAATGTCTGCTCACATTTGTTGCTTAGTACATCTGATGTCTCTTACATAATGTCTGCTCACATTTCTTACTTAGTACATCTGATGTCTCTTACATAATGTCTGCTCACATTTCTTACTTACTACATCTGATGTCTCTTACATAATGTCTGCTCACATTTCTTACTTAGTACATCTGATGTCTCTTACATAATGTCTGCTCACATTTCTTACTTACTACATCTGATGTCTCTTACATAATGTCTGCTCACATTTCTTACTTACTACATCTGATGTCTCTTACATAATGCCTGCTCACATTTCTTACTTACTACATCTGATGTCTCTTACATAATGTCTGCTCATATTTCTTACTTAGTAACTCTGATGTCTCTTAGATAATGTCTGCTCATATTTCTTACTTAGTACATCTGATGTCTCTTACATAATGTCTGTTCACATTTCTTACTTAGTACATCTGATGTCTCTTACATAATGTCTGCTCACATTTCTTACTTACTACATCTGATGTCTCTTACATAATGTCTGCTCACATTTCTTACTTACTACATTTGATGTCTCTTACATAATGTCTGCTCATATTTCTTACTTAGTAACTCTGATGTCTCTTAGATAATGTCTGCTCATATTTCTTACTTAGTACATCTGATGTCTCTTACATAATGTCTGTTCACATTTCTTACTTAGTACATCTGATGTCTCTTACATAATGTCTGCTCACATTTCTTACTTAGTACATCTGATGTCTCTTACATAATGTCTGTTCACATTTCTTACTTAGTACATCTGATGTCTCTTACATAATGTCTGCTCACATTTCTTACATGTAAGAAATAAATGTAAAAAATGTCATTGTACCATATACTTGTATTCAATTTATTTAAACCAAAAATTTCATAACTCTTGCAGGAGCAATGTACAGTGGTCAGAATTTTCGATTGTTATGAGAATATATTGTGACGATGGTTTTGTAGTGAGAAAACTTTTGTTGGAACTATTGTCAAGTGAAAATTTTGCATCCCAGTTCTTACTACTTTTTACATTAAAACTGTACATTATTATACAATTTGCACTCGTTTGTTAACTGTTCCCT
The DNA here is from genome assembly GCA_030141605.1 of Tubiluchus corallicola. Taxonomy (NCBI): domain Eukaryota; kingdom Metazoa; phylum Priapulida; class Priapulimorpha; order Priapulimorphida; family Tubiluchidae; genus Tubiluchus; species Tubiluchus corallicola. The sequence continues at coordinate 142,750 of JAQGDQ010000398.1, forward strand.
TTTTACTTAGTTTTATGTACTTAATAAACGTATTTTAATTTTGAACTCATTGTCATTTATAGAAAAATACCATCTAGTCGTAGCGTGGCAAATGAATATACACCAATATTGCAGCAGCAAAATGCAGATGGGTACCAGACAATAGGAAATTCAGAGATGGAACATCGGTCTTTAGAAAGGAGAGAGTCACACATGCCTGGTAAACCACTCTAAATGGTTTAATTGTTTTAATTGTTCTGCACCTTGTAAAAAGAAAATTATTTTGTTGAGAGAGATTGCAAGTGTTTCAAAACTGTTCAAGAAAAAGAATTATAACTGTAAACCTTCTGATTAATTGAATAAGCAGCACTTCATTCCTTGGTTTGGTAAAACTTATTGCAGGTGTGATTATGACAGTGCGCATAGTTTAATGCTTACACGGCGTGAAATGCCATTTGAAAATGTACTTGACTTTTCGTTTTTTTTGTTTGATCAATACAGTATGCGCCGCTTAATAAACTCACTTGAGATGAATGTGTTTTGACCCAATTAACCGACTGATTCAATTAGCCAACCGGTGTAGCATATTACTACTGTAGAAGTATGAGTCATCACTCTTCAGCTTACTATGCACTATAAGGTTTTACTTGAATTTTTGAAACGAATTAATGTGGAAATATTATATGCAATTATTTAAGAATACTAATTTATATAAATGAATTAGTAAAAAAAGAAAATAAAAAATCGCTCAAATATGATTATTACCACTAAAAATTAAAAAATTCGTGCAAGGTTGGTTGCTTCATTTCTTCACAAAGAAGTTCATTTATTAAATTTTCGTATTGATAAAAACATTGAAAATCTGTTGCTCTCTAATGTCGATGTTCACCCATAAAATCTAGATGCCTAGCTCTTGAGTTGGTGATGACGTTGTTTCCCCTGTGAAAGATAAGCGGCTGGGCAAGTGATTAAATGTTTAACTTTCAGAAATGAGGTTAACTGCAGTGGACGAGCAGGTGACAGATTCAAAGCATAACTGCTACACTAATATATTAGCACATGATAAACAAACATGCTTACAAACAAAGTTTTACTTAATATGACTGTTTCTACGTACATTATTATGTCGCACAAAAGCGACGTAAAGATTACACAAAAGCTGTAAAAGCTCTTTGGTCACACATAAGTGTTTTATTTTTAAGTACTTGAAGGAAAAATATTGAGTCAGTTATACGGGCTTATTCGAGTTAATTGCTGACAATTTTTATGTACATTTGAACAGAAGCGGCCGTAGCAAACGCTTTTGAGTGATTTAAGCAACTCAGTCTGTTAACCGTGAGTTTAATAAACGGCACCTACTGTAACTTAAATTTCTGATAATTTACCCCTGATGCTTATGTGTGCATAATAATGACCAAACAACCATTTCAGGAGTCTGTTGCAAGCTGTTTCTATGTTGGTCCATTGTTGCTAATGGTACTAAACTTCTTACTACGCACAAAACCACCAGCCATTTGGACTGTGTTCATGGAATTCGATTTCTAAGCATGTCCTGGGTAATTCTTGGACATACGTTTGCATTTTCTGCCCAGTTGTTTAGTAAGTCGATCAACTACTTGTCAGAACTGTTTAAGTTCTTCCCGGAATTTTATTTAAACACATACTAATTACATTACATTCATTTTCACTTTGCACTTTGCACTTACGTAATCAACATTCCTGCTTCACTGTATGTTTAGTTTTGTTATTCTGAGGACTAGTTTTTTTGCACGTTCTGTTGCTGTGTTAATAAGAGTAATTGCAGTTACTTTACCAAAGGTAGTATGTAGATTGTAAATTCTGTTCATGTAATTGTCAGTATTGTCTATGCAACTGCATTGTACCTTTTGTGCTAGCTTTTTTAACAGGCCATTTCCTTCTGCTTTTTGCTTTATGCTTCATGAAATACTACATTTCGTTTGTGTGCAAATGTTCTGCTTAAAATATGCTGTGCATTCTGCTTTTTTGATATGCTATACGAAAAACTAAATCACACTTACATGTTGTGGTTGACCGAGTCATATTTTGCAACCTTGTCCAACAAAAGCCAGGAACAGCGATGATCAAGATAAACTATACTTGTTCTACCTTAAGCTCTGCTGAGTGTGGTTTAGCATCTGGCTGTACTTTGGGAAGTGCTTCACGTGGTCTTTGGACTGCCTCAAACTTCTGGAAGGGACTGCAAGTGCTTCACATGGTCTGTGGACTGCCTCAAACTTCTGGAAGGGATTGCAGCTGTCTATTACCTTATCACCTTCTGTGAGGAAATTATAAGTGCTTGACTTGTCTTTTATGGCATCTCATAGTAGCTATACATGCAGAATCTACCCTCTGTGGCCTCTACACAATCTGCTGAGCTTCGAACCTAGGTAACTCACCAAAATGCCGAACAAACTTACTGATACTTGAATTTTGGAATGAAATTTCTCAGCATATCGCTAGGGCCATTGTTGTTGCTGTTTTATAGTGTACGCTTGTAACTAATAAGCGCTTATACCTTACAGCCAAAATGTTATCATCACAACACTTATACACGTGCAACTAAGATGAAAACCACCTCAAGAATGCAAATCCTTACACTGGGGTGGAGGTTTTCATGGAACTCTTTTGCCCATATCCTCAGTTACTGCCCACCGTCATGGCAACAACTCCGAAATTGTTGCTTGGTCACTGAAGTGATGGTTCTTGTGCCCAATGATTGCAATTGTATTGTAATTAGGTTTTTATGGCAATCTGGTCCACTCTTTCTCAATTGTTAAGAATGGAACTAAGATCTTAACAACACGAAAGCATCCCGGACAGTTGGACTGCGTGCATGGCATTCGATTTTTCAGCATGTCTTGGGTTATCTTAGGGCACTCTTACTACTTCTTTTATGTATCCCCGCTAATAAGTGAGTAGTAACCTTTAGCTTCATAGACTATACTTTCTTTTACTTGTTTAAACTTTTCATAACTTGCTTTTTAATTTTGTTTTCTTGTTATAATTTCGACTGTAAAACACAATTTTGCATGTCATTAATGTGGTGATGTTAGAACAATTGGCGACCTAAGTGCACACGTGCTTTAGTAATTATACTCTGATTTAGTAATAAACTGATTGCAATTGAATGCAAGTCCTAAACATTTTGCATTGTTTGCATTATTTAACTAGACACAGTCAGTTGGGTATATGTTTTTTTAAGTAAATGCTTCGTTTTTCTAATCATGTATTGTTAATTTCAAAACTTTCTGTGTAGTATATATTTACATGCGAGTATAATTATGGTGGTTTACTATTGCGATTTTTGTTGTTATGAAGAAGCAAATTATCATCTGATCTCTAAATTAGTATCTTGTGTGTCTCTATTCTACCTTCTTTTGTCCTGATTTTTCTTATCTGACACTTGCCTTGCATGTATTCTGCTTTATACCAGTGGTCACGTGGTCAGTATGCCCACAATTATGTTGCACCAAATGACTGTACCGCTGGTACAATTTTTCAACAGTAAGAAACTTTCCTGTGTCTCACACATAGTCAAGAAACTTTCCTGTTTCTCACACTTGGACAAGAAACTTTCCTGTGTGTCTTACACTGAGCAAGAATCTTTACAGTGTGTCTCACATACAGAGAAGAAACTTTCCTACGTGTCTCACACGTAGACAAGAAACTTTCCTGTGTGTCTCACACTTGGACAAGAAACTTTCCTGTGTGTCTCACATGTAGAGAAGAAACTTTCCTGTGTGTCTCACACTGAGCAAGAAACTTTCCTGTGTGTCTCACACTTGGACAAGAAACTTTCCTGTGTGTCTCACACTGAGCAAGAAACTTTACAGTGTGCTCACATGCAGAGAAGAAACTTTCCTGTGTGTCACACGTAGACAAGAAACTTTCCTGTGTGTCTCAGACATAGACAAGGAACTTTCCTGTATATCTCACACATAGGCAAGAAACTTTCCTGTTTCTCACACTTGGACAAGAAACTCCTGTATGTCTCACATGCAGAGAATAAACTTTCCTGTGTGTCTCACAGGTAGATACTATATGTTGCTTCATGATGTTGTCATGAATACATTGCTAGGTTAGTGCAAGATTTCTGGGTGTTACTTTGATGACGTGATTGGTTTATGTAGTTATTCATCTTTTGGTCGTGTGTACAACTTATTTTTGGCGTAACACTTTTCCAAAGTACAAGCTTTGTTGTCTGTTAAAGTGTGTATGGTTGAGAGCTTACGACAAACTAAAAGAAAATTAGGCTTCTGAGATAACAACATTGTAAGTCATTGTTAAATACAATATCTGCAATAGATTACAGGTAATTTTAAGTAAGTTTAAAATTGGGAGCCATTTTCTTTAAAATATGTCCACATTTAATGTTTATTTTCTTGCTGCAAATAAGAAAATTGCTAAAGGTAATAAAAATAATAAACATTAAGATATAAAACAGGACAGAAGCCATTAATCTTGTATTATCACACATGGCACAGGATCAGTAAAATTAGATTGCTTGGTATCTTGCATATAATATCATCATTACTTTGTTATTCAGAACCACACTTACTAAAAAGTTATTTTTGATTTGATAGCTTAGTAAATTTTTGAGACTATTCCAATCTGAATCGAGCAATGCCTTTTAGACACCATCTTATTCCCATTTAGATATCACAACAACGCTAATCTTAATTCACCGAAAAAACCCGAAAATATTCCCACTCATAACTTATGAATTAATTCGTAATTTCAGATAATCCTGTTCATTATCCAGAAGTTGTCAAGAAGTTTGGTTTTCAGGCAATTGCTAACGGTACATATTCAGTAGACACTTTCTTTCTTCTGAGGTGAGTAATTCACGATCATTGTTGCATCTGTAACAAAACTTGAAGACAAGATCTGAGTTTCAATGAAATTCTGGATGCTGGCCGTGCCACTGCTGTAGTATTTTGTATTGAAGAGAGCAAACAATGTTTGCAGTGATATGAAATGGTGCATGTTTTTTCCATGTGTTTCTGTCAACGTTCATAATATCGCACCTAAACCTAGAGTTCTAGGGAGTTATAAAATATTAGAATATCAAATTTTGTAAACCTTCAGAATAGCTACGTTTGACATTATGTGAAATAAATCAAACAGGCAGAAATTGGCAAATATAAGGTCACAGTTGTGTGCAATTGTAGATGCAACAGGTGCTGTTTATTGGACTCATGGTTAATAGATTCAGTCGCTTAATTGACTCAAAAATGCCTGGTACGTACTGCTCCTATTCAAAAATTATCGGCAATTGACTCAAATAAGTCTGCATTATTGACTCAATATTTTTACCTTGCGCGCTTAAATAAGACACTTTTGTGTGACCCAGGAAGCTTTTGCTACTTCTGTGTCATCTTAGTTTGCGCTTTTGTGCTCTGTAATATACGTAGAAACAGTCATGTTAAGTGCTGTTTTGCTTGTAAGCACATACGTTTATCATATCATATGCTAATATGCTAGTGTATCGGTTTTGCTTTGACGTTCGCATTCACTGCAACCTCGTTACCCAAGAATTTCTGGAAGTTATCAGTTAGCAGTCAATGATACAAGTACAGTGATTAGCATAGCAAGCGGAAGCCAAGAGTAACCTACGAAACCACTTGCGAGGAAACAAGGGCACCCCGCCAACTGCAGCTCAAGCATGTCAAGCACTAAATGTTTTTCGACAGCAACAGATTTTCAACATTTTATAATTAAGAGAACTTTGTGCACCAACTTCTTCGGGAGAAAATGAAGCAGCCGACTTTGAAGGAATTTTTGTAATTTGTGCAAATAAACAGACTTATGTGATTTAGAAAAGTATGCTTTATATTTTATTATTAAGTCTTATATAATATTTTTTTAAAATTTTAACTGCAGAAAGGAATTTATGCATAACTTTGTTTCTAAAATTCGTTAAAAACCTTTGCAGTGCATACTAAGTTGATGGCTCGTAGTTCTATACCAGGGTCATAACACTTCAGTCCCAAGTGAGTCTATTAGGCGGCACCTAGTGTATAATATATAAGATTAAACATGGAATACCATTTTTCTGTTCGTTATAAATACAGGCTAAGGAGAATATTACTACGAATATTGTATAATTGGTTAATAGTTTCTGTAAGCATTCTTTAAGGCATATGATAACACAGTACTGGATCATATACATTTAATAATTATTAGAAAAAGATGCAAAGTTCGAAGACTTTTAAGTGTTCATGCTACAACAGTGGTTCTTAACCTTGTTGGAGGTACCGAACCCCACCAGTTTCATATGCGCATTCACCGAACCCCTCTTTAGTGAAAAATAAAACGTGATTTTTTTCAAATTCAAGACATAGATATGTTTTTTACTGGTACACAAAATGAGCCGTGCATGAACATCACCTTGTTCAAAGAACAAAACCAACACAATGCATAAACTCACAACAAATTACATACCTGCAAATCAGTGCGACTTCTGCTGTTGCCTTTGAGAGACCAGTTCAGATATGCGTGGCTGTTTTTTAATACTTCTGCCATTTTTGGAGGCAAGGTTTAATACTTCTGCCGAAGCCCTGAGATCGACTCACTGAACCCCTAGGGTTCGATCGAACCCAGGTTAAGAACCACTGTGCTAGAGTCTAGCTCCTTTAATAATTCCTCTTTCCTAGATTTTCTAAATGCCGTGTTAGCTATAGTCTAGCATTGCAAGTGTTTTCAGGTTAACTGAATGTCGTTTCCTTTGCAGTGGTTTGCTAGTGGGTTATCTAACACTGAAAGAGATGAGCAAAAATAATGGGAAGATTTTCTGGCCGATGTATTACTTTCATAGATTCTGGAGGTAAAATTATTAGGCTTATTTTGAATTCTAGACTCCTTTTGTAGTACGTTAAGTATTTTACCTGACGTATCTGTAAAGAAATTCTGAACATTGTGTTCTCTTTGTGTGCGTAGTCATTTATTTGTATTATTTTTATATTAAATCTTTCTTTTTCCACACTTGCACCAGTTTTACGCTCATGAAATTATGTATATGGTGACATATTTTGCGTTTGCCATTTTTTCGATTTTACTAGCCACGTGTAATAGAATTTACATCATAGCAGTACGTTTTCTAGAGTTTCGGCTTTGTGTAATATGCATTTGGAAATCTGAACGATCATATTTGTGTAACATGGCTAAGTAAATATTACTGTAATGATTTTACATTTTAGGTTGACACCAGTGTATATGCTGCTTCTAATGGTTGATGTATGCTTGATACGTTATGTGGCTAATGGCCCCATGTGGCCTAAGAATGGTTTTGAAAAAGACTTCTGTGTTACAACATGGTGGACTAACCTTCTTTATATCAACAATCTTTATAAATATGATGAAATGGTATGCCTTTTAAGTTATTCTGTATAGTAGCTATGTTTGTACATCTTTGGCATTTCATTTTAAGTTAGGTAAATGATCGTATGTTGGAGTTGTGGAAAGTGTTAAACAAGTACAGTGGCTATGTTTGTACATCTTTGGCATTTCATTTTAAGTTAGGTAAATGATCATATGTCAGAGTTGTGGAAAGTGTTAAACAAGTACAGTGGCTATGTTTGTACGTCTTTTGGCGTTTCATTTTAAGTTAGGTAAATGATCGTATGTCGGAGTTATGGAAAGTGTTAAACAAGTACAGTGGCTATGTTTGTACATCTTTGGCATTTCATTGTAAGTTAGGTAAATGATCGTATGTCGGAGTTATGGAAAGTGTTAAACAAGTACAGTGGCTATGTTTGTACATCTTTGGCATTTCATTTTAAGTTAGGTAAATGATCGTATGTCAGAGTTATGGAAAGTGTTAAACAAGTACAGTGGCTATGTTTGTATGTCTTTGGCTTTTCATTTTAAGTTAGGTAAATGATCGTATTTCGGAGTTGTGGAAAGTGTTAAACAAGTACAGTGGCTATGTTTGTATGTCTTTGGCTTTTCATTTTAAGTTAGGTAAATGATCGCATGTCAGAGTTGTGGAAAGTGTTAAACAAGTACAGTGGCTATGTTTGTACATCTTTGGCATTTCATTTTAAGTTAGGTAAATGATCGTATGTCGGAGTTGTGGAAAGTGTTAAACAAGTACAGTGGCTATGTTTGTACATCTTTGACTTTTCATTTTAAGTTAGGTAAATGATCGTATGTCAGAGTTGTGGAAAGTGTTAAACAAGTACAGTGGCTATGTTTGTACATCTTTGGCATTTCATTGTAAGTTAGGTAAATGATCGTATGTCAGAGTTGTGGAAAGTGTTAAACAAGTACAGTGGCTATGTTTGTACATCTTTGGCATTTCATTTTAAGTTAGGTAAATGATCGTATGTCGGAGTTGTGGAAAGTGTTAAACAAGTACAGTGGCTATGTTTGTACATCTTTGACTTTTCATTTTAAGTTAGGTAAATGATCATATGTCGGAGTTGTGGAAAGTGTTAAACAAGTACAGTGGCTATGTTTGTATGTCTTTGGCTTTTCATTTTAAGTTAGGTAAATGATCGTATGTCAGAGTTGTGGAAAGTGTTAAACAAGTACAGTGGCTATGTTTGTACATCTTTGGCATTTCATTTTAAGTTAGGTAAATGATCATATGTCGGAGTTGTGGAAAGTGTTAAACAAGTACAGTGGCTATGTTTGTACATCTTTGGCATTTCATTTTAAGTTAGGTAAATGATCATATGTCAGAGTTGTGGAAAGTATTAAACAAGTACAGTGGCTATGTTTGTACATCTTTGGCATTTCATTTTAAGTTAGGTAAATGATCGTATGTCAGACTTGTGGAAAGTGTTAAACAAGTACAGTGGCTATGTTTGTACATCTTTGGCATTTCATTTTAATGACCTGCTACCTAGTTTTAGTTAAGATGCTACTTAAATAATTTTAAAAAGCAACACGCCACAAAATACGTGTCAGTGTGGATGTGGGTAAAACAAAGAATATTATGTAGTGCTAAATGTGGGCCTAACTGTTGTTTAATGGAGTTTTGAACTTGCATCATAATTGTGCGTGCCTTGTTTAAATTTGGAGAGAATGATATACTAGCCGGCGAAAGTACATGCATGTTAATTAGTAAAACAAAGTCGAATTAAATGTTTCAGAACTGGGCTAAAGTTTACAATTCCCCGCACACAAGAAATTAGTTCGTGAAATGAATTAGGGTTAGGGTTAGATTTAGGTTAGGGATAGAGTTAGGGTATTTAAATTGTGTGAGGAATTGTGAACTCCTTTTCAAAAGAAGCATTCTACATAGGAGAATAAAATAATGACAAAGTCATCATGCTTAATTCTCAGTAATTTCATGATTTTGAATTAATGAGTAATTGAAAAAAACAGACATGTAACATTAATTTTTCATTAGATACTGCAATTTTGTTCAGCTGTTGTAGCATATTAGAGTTGAGCTCAAGTGAAACATAATCATTGTCATTATTGTATTGCAGTGTATGGGATGGAGTTGGTATCTTTCAAATGACATGCAGTTTTTCATCCTCAGTCCACTTGTACTAGTGCCGTTATACAAGTAAGTACAAGACAATATTACAAATGCTTTAAAGGCTGTTGTGTGCTTGCTTTTGTTGTTATGACAAAACTCAGACAGCTATGACAGCTGCAGAGATTTGCTAAATGCCACCATGCTATAAAAGGCTACAATAATTAACAACAAACAACAGAAGCTACAAAACAACATACTGTTTCAATGGAAGCTGCTAGGTTTAACAGATAAACATAAGAGCCTACTGTACATAAAAAATAACGTGCAGAAGCCACTACATTTAACAGCATACAATATCCAACGACAAAACCTGGCTGGTGCAACAACAAGCTACAGATGCTACAAGGTGCAAAAAATAAACAACAGTGGCTATAATACTTAAAGACAAACCATATGCATTGTTATGAGAATCCACAGACTTTGATTTCATTTAAAATCACAAAAAATTAAAATCTTACTTTTAATTTATTGTTATAAATGGGATTTTTTGCTGATTAAAACACTTCAATTTGTGATCCTTTATTAGAACAGTACTGCTATTAAAAACATAAAAAAGATCTTTCACTCTCAAAATTCAAATTCAGAAATTATATTTAAAATCAATGAATGTGAGCAGTGTTAATTGTATAGCAGTAGTAACTAGGCACTGTCCTTGATGGTTTCTCAGAAGACTTTTTTCACAGAAAAAACATTACCCAGAAAAAATGCGTCAGAAAATATTTTTCTTAGAAAGCACATTTCGCACATTTCACAAAAAAAGTATTTCCCAGAAACATTTTTTAACAGAAAAAGTGCAATTGCATTTTTAGTTGCAAAATCTGCTATTTTAGTAGGCTAATTAATAAACAATTTAGAAAATAAAAGCTCCGAGCCTTATGTTGCAATCTAAATTTGCCCAATAAATTATGCTCCTTCACAAGATTTTGTACCTTTTCTTTTATGGCAGGACTGGATCCTAGTTCATTTTTAAAATAATTGTCTAACTGTGCTTTAAAAAAGGATTTGTTACATTTTCTGTGAATTTTATTTTCTGGGAAATGATGGTTCTGAGAAAAAATTTCTATGAAATTGCTATTCTGGGATAAATATTTTCTGGGAAGTAAATTTTTCTGGCAAAAAACTTTTCTACGAAGTTTTTTGTTGGGGGAAAAATTTTCTGGCAAAAGTCTTTTCTGGGAAAAAGCCCCTCTGGGAAACGAGTCTACCCCGTCCTTGTCACTGTGAGACTTGACTATCCAATTCATTCTTTTGACCAGGCCATTGTTCAATCATACATCAAAACCACTAAATTCACTTAGTTATTAAATGTCTTTTAAATTAGGTATTGTATATGTTTGTCACGCGATTATTGCCAAATTCTTTAGCAGTAGATTAGTAACGTAAATAAACATTGTGTATGAACTGCGCATGACAGTTACTAAGCAGTCATTTGCACGGCAGTCACACGCATACGTTAGTGATGCTGCACGGTGGTGTGCGTCTACTGTTGAAATCAGGATTTGGGATTATTGGCATCTATTTTGTTTTCATACTGTAAGAATTATTACCAAAATGGTAGTTAATCGCGAAACTTTTCGTATTCGCAAAAGAGCTTATTATGTGCACAGATTTAAAGGATTCGCATCAGTAATGAGTCCTGAATTTAGTATGCTGCAGAGCGGTGTTCAGTACTCTCAGTACCACGCAGGTTCAGTACTCTCAGTACTACGCAGGTTCAGTACTCTCAGTACTATGCAGCTTCAGTAATCTTGAGTACTATGCAGGCTCAGTACTCTCAGTACTACTCAGGTTCAGTACTCTTGAGTACTACACAGGTTCAGTACTCTCAGTACTATTCAGATTCAGTACTCTGTGTACTACGCAGGTTCAGTACTCTCAGTACTGATCAGGTTCAGTACTCTCTGTACTACGCAGGTTCAGTACGCTCAGTACTGATCAGGTTCAGTTCTCTTGAGTACTACACAGGTTCAGTACTCTCAGTACTACTCAGGTTCAGTACTCTCAGTACCACACAGGTTTAGTACTCTCAGTACCACACAGGTTTAGTACTCTCAGTACCACAGATGAACCTCCATAAGAGATTTTCCAGAATTATTAACCTAGTCAAGTGTTGACTGCCTTTGGTTGCTAAGCACACACTAATAAAACTTACCTATTAATTTTGCTGTGATTATTTCTATTTTCAGATCAGCTGTAGCTGGACTTGTTATTATAATGGTGCTGATGCTGGGATGTTGCCTTTCTGCCGGTCTTACAACATCATTACTGAGTCTGCCGTCGAATCTTGCTGGGTAAGTGATGTACGGTACAGGCAGGTCTAGAACTTCTTCTGCTCATGCATGCAGGTGTGGAAAGTTTGCATCATGAGTACACACATGCGGCAAGTTTGTTGATAACTTTATGCCATCTTTCATATCTCGGTTGAAATGGAATGCACACCTTTTATGTCAAAGATGATTGTATTTACATCATTTCAGTGCTGATTTTCTAGAGTAATCAGTATATAAGTGTACAGAAATTTTGAAAGTGTGCTTTGTATCAATGATAACACTGAACAGTGAGCATTATTAACAGGGTGCATAGGATTATGGATATGTATAAAATAAATAAAATAGCTTATTTTATGGATTTTTGAAATTTTATTTTATTGATATCAATAAAATAAAAAATAGACTATATCTGGAACGAGATGCCCAGGGGGAAAACAATTAAACAGTAAAAACAGGAAGCTTGAAACGTGTTTTTAAACACACAGGACTTAGTTTTAATTTTATCGGTTTCATATCACTTCAAATTTAATCAAATTTTACGAGACAATGGCAAGGTCTCTCTCAGTTATTTTCAGACCGAACTCCAGCTTATGCTTTGGTTGAAACTTTGCCATCTTGATAACAAAAAGACAATGAGAAAAAAAAACAATGTAAAATAGCAAATCCGGAAATGCGCTTTTGTTGGTTTGTTTTCTTTCTCTTTCGCTCCTTCTAACGTTCGTTTTCAGTGTTGCCAATGCTTACAACTCGTTACTTTGTACAAAAAAATCACAAAAAAAAAATATATTTTTTATTTTATGCATTTCTTATTTTATGGATTTTTCAAATTTTATTTTATGGATTTTTGGTCTTATTTTATGAATATCCATAATCTTATGCAGCCTGATTATTAACCACTGTAACTGAAGTAGTTAACAGTGCACTCTAACCTTCGTTAAAAGTGAAAATCCTACTGCAGTGGTTGACAATGCTCCCTGTTCACTGGTCAAGTTTAGCAAACAAAGGCAGATTAACCATTAGGCTATTTAGTATACAACCTTTTAAGATCATTTTTAACAGGATCACAAAATTATTAATCATAACTGAACTTGCTAAAGACAAGTATATTAAAACCCTGCATATATATTTTTTTCTTTTTCTATTGTGAAAATATCAGTTTTGCTATTGCAACTTTAAAGTGTTTTTTTACTTTTAGATAATTAATTGTTTTTCAGTGGCAATGTTATGGACCCTAATGCATTTATGCAGATGTTTGATTGGGTGTACATAAAACCATGGAGTCGTTCGTCACCTTATTTAGTTGGCCTGCTGGTTGGGTACTTGCTGTTTAAAACCAATTGTCGGATTCGATTAAAAACGGTCAGTAATTCAGCTAAAGCTTCGGGGATGTGATTAACGCCTCTTGATCAAGCATAACATTGTAGACACGGGAGGATGTGTGCCCTTTCTTATATTGCAAAAAAGGCTGACAAACACAATTTTAATGAAGAATGCTCACCAGTTTTCAGATAATTTTTACCCTCTCAAGGGGGTTATTTTTTCATCGCCATTTGTGTGTTTTGACAATTCTTGGCAGTTAGTTTGCTGACTCACTTGAGACTAAAACTTTGCCTGCAAAAGTTACATTAAAATTTACAATTGTTTTGTGCGTACCTACGAGCTTGGTTGATGCACAGTACCACTTGCATACAATTTTGTCAAAAGAACTAAACCGTTAGCTTAATTTGAACACTTCTTACATAGTAAAAGTCTTCTGAAAGTCAGTTTTACATTTACCTGTTGGTTTCGGTTTAACGTGTTCTGCTGACAACTAAATTCTCATCTTGAAACTGCAGATTGCATATTTTTATTGTACTTATGATTGATTTTGCTTAGGAAGAAGGAAAAATGAACTAGGTAACGTTCTAGTTAGCTGTCAAAACTGTTGCTGTTACAATAGCATGGGCTGCGAGGCGTTGTCAAGTCTAAACAAATGCGTTGTCTGGTACACTTAACCATTGACTTTTTCACGATCAATTCTATCATCAATCACTGGAACTCCGAAAAAGTTTATTCAGAGCATCATAAAACTCATCTAATTAATTCTGTTTCTGTGTGTAAAATGTTGCAAAAATACCAAGAAAGTGACAACATATTCTCTACATTAATGGTTTTAGTGGCTTTCATTCTGTTCCTGCAAATGTTGTTTGCCCCATTGTTGCTGTGAATTTTTGTATTACTTTGTAGGTGACAGTTATTGTGGGATGGATACTCGCTGCATTCATCAATCTGTCTATACTTTATGCATTCTATGGCACCTACGATTCAGATAAAGCTTGGAGTGACTCGCTAAATGGTTTTTACGCTGGCGTTTCTAGAATGGGCTGGAGCATTGGAGTAGCTTGGGTCATCTTTGCTTGTGTCACTGGATATGGGGGTATTTTTAACTGCTCTGCTTTGCTTTCAATTGTCGAGACTTGTATGACCGCATGACATATTGAAAAAGTGAAACTTTAATGTTCCAACTCTGATCCTAACGCCAACCTAAATCTAAACTGACTGTTGTAGCACCCCTGGTGGAATGTGTACACTGCTGTGACAGACAAATTTGCACAGGGCTCCTCGTTGATAAATTTTGAAAATTGTGATTATTAAGTTACTTATTTTGTGTTCTTCAGGTTTTGTGAACACTATTTTGTCTTGGGGCGCTTTGATACCTCTGAGTCGTCTAACATACTGTGCGTATCTTATTCATCCTATGATAATGTTCGCATTCTACTTCAGTCGCCGACAGATGATGCATTGGTCTTCACATATGGAACTGGTAAGTTTGCTTCTTTCGTTGGTCTGTATTTTTTTCTACAAGGCTGACCACTTTAAACACGTCAGAATCATTTCACCCACTTTGTCCAAGTATTACACGACTTGACGAAAACTCAGTTTTCATTTCTAGTAATGGAATATTTAGTTGCTCTTTATTTATTGGTAATGTTTTTATACAATCGCCTAAACAGGGTTCGTGGCCACTCAAGTTAAGAGGCAGGAAAGCGGCAATGTAGATACAGATCCACAAAGAAATCTTATAACAAATTTGTTAGTGATAGGAGGTCACTGTTTACCTTTTTTCTGAAAGGAAGTAAGGTAGTAGCCAATAATAAAGCAATTTGTGATAAAGAATTCCACAAATAACAGTCACTAGTAAAAATTGCATTAGACAAATGTCCTCCATCCAGCAATGTTCAGAGAAAATGTGCAGGGCAAATAGATGAGAAGCAGCAGCAAAATCAGTGCTACAGCTAAACGGTTGATGTTTGGGGAGAGAGAATACTGAAACATTTATTTATGAAAATATAACTAAAGAAGGTAGACTTCAAGAGAAAGTAGCTTCAGTTTTTCAATGAGGAAGAAATTGCAAGTTTGACTCCAAGAAGGACTCAGTCAGATTGATAACATCTGTAAGTAACTTTTTCAATCTAAAATTGGATCACAAATCATGGCCAAACGAGCAAATAAGTGAAACACCAATACAGCGGGTGGCACAGAAAAGATGTGCCGAAGTTTGACAGTAAGATTAGAAGGAGGTTGCCTACAAAGTTGAAATTTTACAGTCTGGTAATGCAATACATTAATTTTCGTTTGTGAAAATCAATCATAGCTTTACTGGTTTTTAAGTTATGGCTAAAAAGCTTTTGTACATTAAAAATTTTGTACGGCAGCAAAACAATAAAGAAATCATCCAGTTTACATCATGGTCTTAACCGTAAAAGATAAAGCACTGGTAAAGATTTGTTATTAGGGAAAAAATGGTAACTGATCCTCTGGACTATTTTATCTGGAGTGTAGTTTGATGTAGAGGAAATGAAGGCAAAAATTGTTGAGTGTTAAAGAAGTGAGAAGCTGTGTCAGCTGTTGGAAGAGACGCCTTCGTCTAGTTTGTAGTGACAGTGATGGACGCATAGAGCACTTGCAGTAAATTTTAACAATAGTGATATACAAAATACTATTCGGCATTTATTTTTCTGTCTTGCTGATGTAAAACTTCTATATCTTTGAAAGAATATAGCAGGGATGAGAATTTTCCGCGGATACGCAGTATTCCGAGTTTTTGGAAGACCAGTAGTGCCATTTTTCTGAATCGCGTAAATTCGTTGAGAAAATTTTTTAAGACCCAGTACATTATTTCACAAGCTGGCCGCTTGTTGGCAGGCCGTCACTTTGTTTACATCACGTACATCAGTGTAACCACGTGTGGATCTCTATGTATAAAAATATAGAATCAATTGTGCGCAGTTATTTGAGTCAATTGCAGACAGTTTTTCTATACTTTTGCATAATAGTTGTCAGTACTTGAGCGTTGTTGAGACAATTAGGTATCATGTATCCTTGATAGTTGGATATTTTGAATTATGCACGAAACAAGGTAACTGGTATTTTAAGTCCACTTAGAGGTTCTCTATGGCCTACGCGGCCCCCAAACCCCCGACCTGTTTCAGAGTTTTTTTGCAATTTGTTATTCTCATCCCTGATATAGGGGAATGATCAAAAAAAGTTTCACGTTTAATACATAATCATATGCAGCATAAATGTGGTAGTTTTCAAGTGATTTCGTTTTTCAATCTTGTAATGTTGTAATCAAAACTTCAGCACTACTTTTGTACCAGCTTATGTAAAGGAGGCATTATTTAACAGTGATGACAAGACAAGGATAAAAAGGCTTATTTGTCTTTTTGCATTGATCACAACTAGCAAATCCCACTTTTACGATCACTGACGATGTTCCTACAAAGTTATAATACACGTCTAGTCAAGTAATGCAGATCATGTTTTAACAGATCATTTTTTTATCATGCGCGAGCAGAAAAATGTTATGTAATAAAAGTTATCCTTGGTGCCTTGCTTGACAGAGTCACATGACTGTTTTTCAGGTACCCATGTTTTTATTTGACAGAGTCACATGACTGTTTTTCAGGAACCAATGTTCTTATTTGACAGAGTCACATGACTGTTTCTATGTTCTTGCGTGACGGAATCACGTGACTGTTTTTAAGGTGATGTTCTTGCTTGATAGAGTCACATGAATGTTTTTCAGGTGATGTTCTACTTGGGATTTATGGTGTTGTCCTACATGACAGCATTTGTGGCATCACTGGCGCTAGAATCACCTCCCATGGCTCTGGAGAAGATCATATTTTCGAGACAACTTGGCAAGCGACGTCAGGAAGATGCGACTGTACAAAGTAGTGAAACCGCTACAGTCTCCGCTTGATGTGTTATTATATTAGAATGCATATTTTATAATTATAGCCAATTTTTTATTCTCAAGTCTCAATATCATCAAATAAATAAAAAAGGTTTTCACGGCTATTTTTTATTGAAAATGACCATTTTGTATTTATTTGATGAAAACCTGAGATTATGAACAATAATATGTGATATATGGTGAAATATAAGTAGTTTAGACTTTTGCATTGTTAGTATTGTTGTTACTGCACCAACTGTCTTTTTGCTAACTTGCTTTGGATGGCAAATGCAACATGCACTGCCACATATTGCAACATTCCAGCTGTTTCTACTTATTTTATGGTATATAAAGTTTTAAAAAGTTGGAACAGCATTTTATAAACTAACCGTTCACCTAACCTATTACTACAAGCAATAAGTGTAGTGAAAAATGACAAACCAGTGTAATTACGCTGCTATGAACTTGTCAAACAAATTTACTATTTCGTGTGATAAATTTCCATTATAAGGTAGCGTTAGTTAAAGTGCATAATGCGTTGACGTGAGAATTAGATCTGCTTGAAGTGGAACAGTTATCAAATGAGATGGACGTTTTTAAAGTTCAATGTTTTCGTAATGTTTGCAGTTTTTAAGTCATTTTTGATAAAGTCAAAATTTATCTCGTACAACCATGATACGTATTGTCGATGTGGGTGGTAACTTTACTGAGCAGAGAGCACAGATTGTTACAAGTTGCTAAGCAACTGCTGAAGAGATAATTTAATGTTAAATTCTGCCTGGTTAGTATTCAGCAGGAATAATAAATTCAAGTGTAGATTCAAGAAGTTAAAAATATGTGAAAAATCTAGACGTAGAAAAAAGCAGATAACATGCTATTACTAGTGCTGTTTACAGCATTGGTGTCACCATCTATTAAGCCTATTATCGAAGTAATAAAAGTAAAGTATCTTGAAATGATATAATGATGATAATGATAAGTCCAAACTACAAAAAGGTGATTTATTTGTATGTAAGAAATAGAACCAGTTTTGTGTTAGCAAAATTTTAATGTTTCACTCCAGATGGACAGTAGAGAATCACGATTCTTCAGGTCATTGACCACAGTTGAATGGTCAATATACAAGAGACTTATTTTTTTAATATTGTCTGATAATACTGTGTATAACCATCTGCATATTGTAAATGGAATTTCTCCCTCTCTGTCAACTGGGTCACATATCCACCTGAAAACTTTGGTTGAATGTGAAATATACAAGAGACTTATTTTTGTTTTTAATAATTGTCTGATTTTATTGTTTATAAGTTTCTTTTGTCATCATCATCTGTGGAGTCACACGTCCTGTGACATGACCTTTGCTATCACTTCATAGACCATGCTGCCCTGTCACCCGCAACGCCCATGTCTCTGTATTTTTGATATGTAATGGCGTGTTGATAAGATATTTTTAGATGAAATTGATGTACGTCAGCAGTTGTCCTCCTTGTGGTTTCTTTTCTTTCTGCAGTGCTTCTTTCAAGCCTAATTTTAACAGTGTGTATCTGGTAGTCATATAACGTGTCCCATCCATCTTATTCTTCTTTTGATTTTTACTGTCCATTCCTCTGCCTTGACTTTATTGTACAGATCCTGGTTTGGTATTTTCTTCAGGCATTTTATTCCTAGAATGTTCCTGTAGTTTTGTTCTTTGAAGTACATCGATTTCTGACTTGTAATGTACTTTGATTGTCCACAATTCTGAGTTGTTCAGAAACACAGTTTCCACAAGTGCAGCAAATATTCTTAATTTTGTTAAAGTTGCTTGTGCATGGTTGTAGTAGGAATAATTATAGTGCATAATCTGTGCAGTTTTTAAACTTAATGTTGTTAATAATCATAGCTCTGTTGGAATGGCTTGGTATTTTTTGTAAGTAAATAATGAATCAATGCAAGGAATTTTAACTGCTAATATGCCAGATTTAGCTGGATATTGTCAACTCTGTGTTATACTCTAGGATAAAGCATGGAAGAGCATATAAGTTGAGCTGGGTCACTCAGTCACTGTTAGGTCACTAAATCATGCGAAGTTGTCCTGTTCTATCTGTGTTTTTGCTGTTTTAAGTTTTGCTATAAGTGTTTGTTATAGTGCATTTTACAACTCTTTCAAGCTATCATTAATTATTAATGCCTTCTATTGACGTTTAGTTAGTCTTGTAATGATACGTACTGCCTAGTAAACTGTTTTGTGAAACTTTTACACAATGTTTGGCAATGACAATAGCTACGCTGTAGAACTAACTTGAAATGCACCTATACATATTTAAAAATTTACAAAAATGGAAACATTGTATAGCAGCCTTTTATAAAATATTGCGTGTTGTTGCAATGGCAAAGCTAAATGATTATAACGAAAAATAAAGATCTTACTGGCATGTCTTACATCTTGTTTGATGCAAACTATGTTAATGATTGTAAATTTGTATGATAATCATAGTAACCCAGTGAAAACCTAATTCTACTTTAACTTACTTGTGATGTGACCTGAGAAATGACACCATCTATTGGGAATTACTGAAAACTTTCCTAAAGTATTTCTGCCTTTAAACGTTCTACTTTATTTATTGGGGATTTTGGCTTGTTAAGATTATTATAATATTTGGGTGCGTGATTTTCTTAAACAAGAGTATAGAGAATTTTTGTACTATAAATACTTGCTGCCTGTCTCACACAATATTTTATTTTAATTATCTGCGATGGTTATTCATTTAATAAAGAAGTTCCTATATAAGAAATTGTACGAAAAGAACTTTTAAGCAAAATTTGAGTCTAAGATCACCTTTATGACAGCTCTGGTGGATGGGAAGTCATCAAAACTAATAAATTGAAAATTTAAGCAAAATGTTTCGCTTTTAATAATGAATTTCACCTAAGATGTTGAAATATTATTACCATTTTTTATTTTGTTTGTACAACTTGCATTTAATTCCTGTGGGTTTGCATTGAAGTTTCAACTTTTTTATTAATCATATAATTTGAATTTATTTGGACGTTTTGTTAAATACGCAATTATAATAGCTGACTGTGATATAGTGAAAATTGGAGCTTATGTGAAAAATATTTTATAACAGAATTTATATTTTGCTTTAAAATGCTATAAGAGTAATGTAGTTATATAGACATAAAGTTACCTCTGATTTTGTTTTCTTATTACTTTAGTGTAGAGTTGCTTTACAAATTTCTGTGACAAAAGATAAGCAAAAATATACTGCTTTATTTCGTTAATACGATGATTCATGAAACAAACGTTTTTATTAGCAAAATTCTCAAATATTTTTTCACACATCCCATTATTTCGTTAGCCTTTTAAAGGAAATTATGTATGCTGCCCAATAGATATTGCTATTAAATTAGCACATCAGTTTCACACTCGCAATGCTTTAAAGCAAAGCGTTCATCTGCATAATCTTAAACTTGAAAGATAATGTTATTCAAGACAAAATATAAACAAAACGTTTTGCCTGAAGGTAAATTCGTGCTATTCTGAGACTTGTGGTTATCAGGTTTGCAATTTAATGGCTTTTCTTTTGGGTAGAAAACATTTAGAACGTGCTTATCTCGAAATAAATTTGGCATAATACACTGGCTGGTACTACCGTTAGTAATTTCTTCTGACTTTGATACCATTGGTACAAATCTACTGACATTCTTTGGAAGCGAGGTTTCTTGTTCTCGTACTTCTATTGCATTCTGTGTCAGAAGCAAAGACGTTGCACTGCCACACAGAACGAACATGATGTTTTGCACAGTGTCAGCGCATCTGAGTTTTCTTAAGCACCTTCGGAATGCACCGGATAACTCCATCTCTGAAATGTTCAAATATAAAGCTTACGTTTCATTTTCTCTTGTTCCTCCTTTCGTTTTGATCTATGAACAATACAGTGTATATATATATCTGTATATATGGGATGTCTCAAAAGTCGCTATACGCTTTGACTTTTAATTTTCCTTTTTTAAAATTTTTCTCCAATCTCGGCAAGCTCTTACGCGAGCGTACTACCATTGAACTGCGTCAGCCAGACTAACTAAACTACGCCGTTATAAATACTAGCTGTCTTTGGCCACGTATATACGTATTGTGATAAGATATGAAGCAATTCAGATAGCTAAGATTGATCTGCAAGAGCAACGATAACCGAACGAACGGACTGACTTAGACTGAGTTTTTCACATAACTTCTTCCGGCCACATATGCCAAATTACACAAACTTTTAAAACTAGGTCTTTCATACCTATAACACATACAATGTATATGTACACTTCAACAGGGATATGTGTCTGTATAGATTTCGTCATGGAAAGATAAGTAAGCACTATCAGGGTATATAGAGATTAAAACACCACAGCATGATACAGAATTACCACATAAATGATACAGAATTACCATGTAAATGATGCTTTCTTAAGGCTAAGCAAATTTAAAGTTTTGAAAAACATCTTTTTCAGTCTAATCTCTTTAATTAATAGATGTCTATTTCGTCACAATGCAGTTAGTTGCTGACGGTTCAAAAAATTCTTTGAGAAATAATATTATTCTTTCAAAAAAACTTATAAGAAACAAAATTTGTACATAAAAACGTGCCAGGAAGATTAAACGCAAAAGGCTTAAATGGGTGGATCATGCTCTAAAGTTACCAGAAGATAGTCCACTTCCTAAAGCTTTCCTTGAATCAATTCTACTACCAAAAAGATCAAGAGACCATGTACAGATTACGTACTTGGGTAAATTTCCCTAAAAAATATCTCAATGGATCCCCTTAAACTCGGAAAGATAATTCATCTTGGAGAAGAGCCAAGGAAGGTTAACAATATTATGTCTTTCCACGAATGAAATCAATACAATGGAATGATGATTATGCTGTCACAAGCAAATAATAAATAATTCTCAGAAATGGAGAAAATTAAACAGTGGGTTATATCTCTTGAAACAATACAAGTTAGCACATTTGTATCTGTCTTTGGTCAATCATTCTAATTACTTTAATCAAAGTGTCTCAGGTAGCTACTGCAGTTTAATGTTGTTTAAATGAGACGCAAAGATGTACGGCAATTTCATTTCATTTACTGCATCATTGTTTCTTACTGCCTCATTTGACATTGTGTTTTGCGAATCGCTTCCAACCACCTGGACTCCAACTATTGTCATATCCCCGTGTAACCCTGTTGAAGATCGTCCGCAGATCTGCTCTTTCGAAGTAGTAACAGAAGGGCACAGAGAAGACATTCAACATTTTTGTCGTATCTGGTGCGGTGTTAATGAATCGCTTGATTTGGACACGAAATTGTACATTTGCAGACGGGAGGGCATCAAAACACGTCCGTCTCGAGAGAAGCCTACTGAGCCACTCGAGTGGAATATACTTGAGAATATATACAATCACTCTTAGGCCTATTTCTAACACAATTGATCTGCTTTCTGGACATGATGCTTAATAAGCGGCCTTAATTTACAACTGTAGCCGTAAATGAGAATCAGAGGTTCTCATTAACCATTAATGGCAGTGTCTTCATGTGTTTTATATGGCCGCTTATCATTGTTGGTTTTATAAGTTCAGTACATAGAGCACCAAATAATAGATAAAAAACCGCATTTATGTATTTATTTATTTGATTATTTTTCATTTAATTATTTATTTTGTATTGCGGCCGCAATACAAATAAACATAACAAAAAATAAAATGAAATTCAAATGACAATAAAAATAGAAGCTATCAATTTTTTGCACTATTTACGGAATTGACATGCGGTTAAAACACGTACAGTAAAATTGCTTATATGTCGATATTAAATTTCGAAAATTTAATCAAAATTGACAAGTTTTAGCCTTTTTTTAAAAGAGAAATTATTTTATTGACCAAGTGTTCTTCATTTACAGATGAGGATAGTACGTTCCATATCTTGACAACACTATTTCTAAAAAATATTTTAAATAATCTGTTCAGCAAATTTAACAAAGTATTTTTATGACTTCTTGCGGCAGAAGAAGCATGAATAAAAATGCGTTAAAATTTGCGTCCTAATTCATTACCAGATTCTTATCGAAAACTGATACATACATGTCTAACATTACTGTACACAAAGATTTAGTCAAAACACTATTAAGTAACGTCAATACGAGCAAATCTGTAGGTCCTGATGGAATAAGCAACAAAGTACTTAAGCTTTGTGCAGATTCATTATCAAGCCTATTAACCCGACTGTTTAACTTGTCATTACAGTCAGGTCATTTTCCTAGCTTGTGGAAAGTTGCAAATGTCTGCCCCATACACAAAGGCGGAGATAGACAGCTCGTTTCGAACTGCAGACCCGTGGCGATACTTTCATGTATGTCCAAGATTCTAGAACGCGTTGTCTTTAATCAGATGTATAACTACTTTGCTATTGATAATAACTTATTGACGGAAAAGAACTCGGGGTTTAAATCAAACGATAACACAATCAACCAGCTAGCTTCAATCGTTCACAATTTGTATACAAGTTTAGACGACGGTGCTGAAATCTGTAGCGTTTTTCTGGACATCAGTAAAGCTTTTGATAAGGTGTGGCATGTGGGCTTGATATTCAAATTAAAGCAGTATGGAGTAAGTGGCCAACTTCTGTTTTGGCTATCATCTTACCTTCGAAACCGAACACAAAGAGTAACACTAAACGGTAATACATCTGATGCGAAGTCACTTTTATCTAACGTCCCCCAAGGTTCTATCTTAGGTCCCCTTCTATGTTTAGTGTATGCTAATGATATTACAGAAGACATTCAATCTGATATTCGCCTTTTTGCAGACGATACGGTTTTAATGGATTCGTTTAAGGATGACCCACATACATCAGCAAATCGCTTAAAGGCAGATCTCAGAATAATTGAAAACTGGGCCAAACGTTGGTTGGTTAAATTTAATCCTAATAAGACCGAAGTCATGGTTTCTCCCGTAAATCCAATGCTCCTCAATATTCTACTCTGTATTTATCTAATACTCCACTGAAAACAGTAAATGTTCACAAACACTTAGGTATCCATCTTACATCTGATCTGAACTGGAACTATCACGTCTCAAAAATGGTAGACAAAGCAAATCTAAAGCTAAACAACTTTCGACGCGTGTCAGTTAAAATGCCCAGAGCTACGCGGGAACGATAATTCATTACGACTATCCTCCCTGCCATCAAATACGGTAACGTAGTATGGTCCGGATACAGTGAAAACGTTTATTAGAAAATATTCAGCTAACTGCTGCTAGAATCTGTTCTGGCGCTATGTTTCGATCTTCCCCTGCAAGTATCTTGTATGATAGCGGCTTCACTAAATTAGTGACGCGCTTCCATTATCGTCGTCTATGTCTTTTTTTCAAAATAATCAATGACTTAGCGCCCCACTATTTAAGTACAATTCTGCCGCCAAAGGTAAACGAAGTTACCCCCTATTATATATGCGGTGGTACTAAATACAGAAATTTTAATTGCCGTTCTGTTAGCTGTGAAAAATCGTTTTTCATATCGACCATTAATATGTGGAACAACTTACCACAGAACGTTCGTGAAATTACATCCATTCACAATTCAAACAAGAGCTCAAATCTCATTTAAGTTTTTCGTTGCGTAAGAAACATTTTTCAATTGGTGTAACCTCCAATATGTTATGAATAAATTTCGAAATCATGAATTAAGTGATTAATTAATGGAGTTATCAACTTCATTACATTATGTTGATAAAGAGACCTCCTAATTGGATTAGATAAATTTATTGAAAGATTATGGGAACTCACTTAGCTGGTTAAAGCACATATTTAATGCGAGGCAAGAAATTATCGTCACAGAGTTTGTGTTTACAAGGAATAGAACAGGTGTTCATTTAGAGAGTAAAAGTTTGTCACAGGTGTTTATTTAAGAGAGCGTAGAAATTGCAGGTGTTTAGTTTAGAGGAAGCGAAGCTTATTTTTATAACATTGCGTGGTTAGATAATAAGCCTCATGTAATGTTATGCGGAGTTGTCGAACTATAATTGAGAAGAAGCAGAAAGTGGTTCCTTTCTTGAACGAGAGTTTATAACCCAAGCGACGCAATGAACAATCTCTCGGGTTGATGAAGTGAAGGACAAGGCGAGTAGCGGTGTTTTTCTCATGTAAGAAGCTACGTTACCTGCCATCTGGATGGTCATAAACCACCAAGCCAAGAACGTAACCTTTGAACTATTGCGACGCGTTGCGGCGTTAGCGCGCAATGTTACGAAACTCTATTAGAGTATATAAGATGGTGTTTTGGAAGAACACGTGGCTAGTCGTTTGCGGAACACGTTGCTAGTCGGATGTGAATCGAACGTGAGTGAGTTCGTCAGTCAGAGAGAAGGGAGAAGATCAAGTCTGGAGAGGCTACAGGAGTTCTGAGAGAAGCAAAGACACGTTAGACCCAGCGTAGACAACAATCTGCGTCCTCAACGACTTGAGCACTGGATCTGCGAATAGAGTCTTGCAGCGGAATTGGATTTGACCAATTGAACAGTTGTCATTGGTCATTCCACCAAGTTAAGTGATCTTAACATATCGTAACTTGAGAGCAACTCTGCATAGTAGTAAATCACAGTAATAGACACCTTAAGTGTAACGTGTAGTCGATTGTAATTGCATACTTCACATTGTAATAAGCACCTTAAGTGCGAAGCAAGGAAATAGTTAAGTGAATCGGATTAGTGTCTCTTGCAGCTAATTATTAATTGTGAGCGTCTTTGGCGATTAAGATCAAACATTGTAAAATTAGTTGACTAAGAGTAATTGTTGTAAAACAATAAACGGATTTCACTTTAACTTAAAGGAATAGTTTGTGTATGCTTATAGGTGTTTCAGTTAAGCAACATTAAATTCTGTAAACGAATCTGAAGATTTGCTGTGTACATTAAGTTAATTTACAAGTTCAATTGCGGGAACTTTTGCTAGTAAGCTTTAGAGATAAATACTCTAATCACAACGTGGAGTCATAGAAACAGTCTTGTGGGAAGATATCACAGCTCTATAGACTTTATCTTAAGCTCTAGGAGCCAGGTTGTAAATAACGTTATAGCAATTAATGTAATAGAAGCGAATCACTCTTTAAATAAGTCGTGTGTCTCCTTAGGTCACGTGTTATACGATCACGAGCGAGAGATAAGAATCAATATTAATTAGAGAGATTAATAATACATGATAACGAATACGATAATTGGTACTAGTGACCATGGTAAAGAGGAGAAACCGATAAATATCAGTGCATCATACGCGCATGAGAATCGGATTTTCTCAGCTAAACTATGACCTTTTCTCTAAAGATAATAACGGTCATTCAATATTGCCGAATTGTAACTGTGGATTTCGATTTGAGTCTGTTTAACACTTTTTGTTGCACTGCCCATTGTATCAACAAACTAGGGCTGTTATGTTTGACAAATTAAGTGAAATAATTCTGCCTGAAAACCTTAATATAGCTGCCTTAGGAAGTAAGGATCTGTTGAAGTTGTTATTATTCGGAAAAGATGAATTTAATTATGTTGTTAATTGTGAAATATTCCAATGCGTACATGACTTTATGTTACGTACTAAACGCTTCCAGTAGTTTCTATCTGATATAAAATGCATCAGTCTTAAATAATCGTACATAAATACTTTCGAAACGTCATTTTCTTCTAATGTCTAATGTAATCTTGTAGTAAAACTTGTCAGCTTGTGTAGTTATAGTCAATTCTTACTGTAAATGTTCTTGTAAATAATGTATAAAATCTGTTGTGGTGAGGATCCTAAATCATGTTGTTCA
This sequence comes from Tubiluchus corallicola, assembly GCA_030141605.1. Classification (NCBI taxonomy): domain Eukaryota; kingdom Metazoa; phylum Priapulida; class Priapulimorpha; order Priapulimorphida; family Tubiluchidae; genus Tubiluchus; species Tubiluchus corallicola. Next base: position 169,541 of record JAQGDQ010000398.1, read on the forward strand.
AACTGTCTCATGCAATCCTATAATAAATTAAACTAACAATACCTGTCCACCGATGCAAATATTTTAACTTGGTATACTGTCAAGCCACTAATTGCTTTATTATCGGTTTTGAGAAAACAAACTTCGAAAACCTGTGAGTTCGGCGAACGAACCGGCGTAGTCATGTAGTTTATTTACATTGTTGTCGCTGTCAATGTTGTTTATATTAGTAGTGGTTGTTGTGGTTGACAACTGTCATTATTCGTGCTATTACTGCTAATTGCTTCTGCTACTGTAATAGTAGTAGTGGTAGTGGTAGTGGTAGTGGTAGTGGTAGTGGTAGTGGTAGTGGTAGTGGCAGTAGCAGTAGTAGTAGCAGTAGCAGCTGTTGTTGTTGTTGTTGTATTGTTGTTTATGTTGGGGTTGTGTTGCTTTGTTGTTGTTGCTGCTGCTGTCACTGTCTTTGTTGCTGTATGAAATGTAATATTTATCATTTGTTGTTGTTGCAACCATTGTATAAAACGTCTCTAATTTTTTCTTTCCTTTTTTATTTTTAAAAGTTTTAGTTTTTGCACTTTTACAATTGCTGTTCATATGGAAATTATAAAAGAAAGAAAATTTCATAACTGATCGGAAAACTCTAAGTTCAATTCTGAGTTGGCTTTCCAAGATTTCTGCAACTAAATCTATTAATTATATTTTTCCGTTAATTAAACTTTACAGTAAGTTATGAAATAGGTATAACACAGGTCAAAGGCACATACATGTGACTTATTGGAAAACATTCAAGATAAAATAAATCCTTAGCTTATTAAGTTAAACAATTTGGACCTGCCTATTACTGCCACATTTAAATATGACGTTGCTGTGAATAAGTGAATAAGACTTAATGCGAAGAGTAAAGAGATGCTAGGAAAATGTATGATTAATAGTTCAGAAATAGGATTAATGATTCGATAACTGAATATGAGGGATATTTAGAAGGGAAGCCACGGCCACGCAGGAAGCCGACATTAAGGCGTGGTCGTCACGTGATTATCTCCACTAAGAATTCCAAATATGGAAATGGCCCTTCCGAGCCGTCTGTTGGGCGTCAATTATAGCGCATGCGCTGTCAGTCTGAAACCTGACGGAAGCCAAGTTAGTCAGGCTCTCAGATCTGGTCGGAAGGTCTCAGAGGCAAGGAGCAGATCATGGGGGGCTGGCATAGCTATGACATGTATACTCTTATGTAATATATTATTGTGAAATAAATGTGTTAATCGTCATCAATTCAGATCTTATAGCTTTGTCACCACCACACGTCAATAAACGGTTACTGCCACCTTCATAATCCATCAACAAGTACTAGCACTACACGACACAGCCCATAAATTTTACTGAAGCATCTCGTATATTGAAGTAAGTAAAGTCAAAAATGTATATCGAAACAAAAGTTCATAGAACACGGAAAATATACATATAGCTCATAGAACATATTCTGAGGACAACCTAAACTAACTTTGTCAGTTATGTTAAGCTGATGTACTTCGCTTTTTTATCTGAACACTATAATTTGCATATGCTCAGGTATACACACTCTGGTACATGTTATCACGATACTGCATGAGGTTGTGCGAGACTTTCAGCCATTTAATTGGTCAAGGTTATTTCAAATCTAAATTTGCGACTTGACAGACTTAAAAACTCTACAATTTTTAACAAGGTCACAGCAGACAAAAAGTCTATGCAAAGAGACCAAAATATGTTTCGTGAACAGCTCTATATTAAAAAACTTTCGATTGTTTGCCTTAAAAAATCGTCCAGAGAGTAGTAAAAGCAAAAAACAGCCTAGCTGATGATTTTTCCGGACGGAAGTTTTAAGATAAAAAATCATTTTCCAAATTTACCGCTGTGCTCATGCATGAGCTGTCAAACGTGTGTAGTTCATCACAAACTGACACATCTTAACAGGGAGGTACAGCATCCGGTTTTTATGTAATGCATTTCCGAGATGCAGGTGCAAAAAATCGTCTAATTAGCGAGTGGTGAAATGCGTGAAAGTTGGGGCGAAATTTGTTTATGTGGTAATAATTCTTTCACGTTAGTCATTCTTGAAAAAATAGTGTTTCCTTTCTATATTTTAAAGATTTTCTACGATTTGTTTTGGCCTACAGTTTCAGAATGGGTCTGGTTTTGCTGTAAGCAATGTCGCTTAGAGATAGTTTCCGTATGCTAAGTCTGAGAGTTCACTAATCAAACTTTTGCAAAAGATGTTCTATTATAATTTTTACATATTGGTCCAATATATACGAAAAAATAATATGCATTGAACCTAATGTGTAACCATTATATAGATATGTCTAAATATGCATTAATAAGCACAATGTGATTGAATAATACTGTAAAATATATTGTAATATTGCTAACACTATTAAGATGATTATTTTATTAAATTTCATCCCCCCAGATTGTCCCATATTTATTCAACGATATCTTTTTACAGAGCTTGTACCTTGTGACAGCTTAGGAGGTTTTGATCTCAGGTGGTCAGGGGTACCCATTCAACCGTTTGTGTATTTCACCAAAGCATATTTTCTTTCGAAGATGCAAGATCCGACTACGGAATTTACATGGTGCAGGGTATGAATAGCCAACGATGTTTTAACTCTTCGTTATTAATTTTGGCTTCTTGCTCAATCGCTAATCTTTTCAGGTTTTGGCAGTTTTCCTGACGTTCCTAAACACAGGAGCTAATGGTCAATACAAGGGTGTAAATGATGTTGCGAAGCTTCCTCATCTTGCTTCGGAGGATAGGAAAGCTCACAAGGCTTTAGAAAACGGTAAGAAAAATATGCCTTAATGACAAAGACCCCAATTGACTACAATTACTTTTCTTTTTGCTTTTTCTAAACAGTGATATAACAACTGACGTCAAGAATTCTCGTTGACTGCCCAATCAGCTTGCAAAATTTTTCACCTCCCTAAGAGTTTAATTAACGCCAGCGCTTTAGGGACATTTAGCTGCAGCTGCGTATTGCCGGGCATCTAATACTTTTATGAAAAATGCTCAATGTCTCTCTTGAAGAATTTTCAAAACTTCTATAACGCACGTCGTTTAGAAAATACAGAATCAGTTTAATCGATTATAGGTTTGAAATCAGGGAAAAAAGTAGATCCGTGATGCAGATATCAATCAAGCTAAAATCAGCTCTCAAATCATCTCTCAGAAGAGACACGCGAGTTACTCATCAAGATTTTCGCGGCTTTGTCTAATATCTAATTCCATCCTTCTATTACAATGTGCATCGACACAAATGATGAACAAACATTTTCAATTTAGCAATGAGCCATTTTTGGTGTCTTTAGGAAAACATGAAACCTCATTTCATTTTGTCACCACAACATTTGAGTTTTTCATGCACTACAAAGCAAGTCAGTAGAAATCATGAAAAAACATTTTGATTTAGCAATGAGCCTTTTATGGTTTCTTTGGCAAAATATAAAACTACATTCCATTTTGATACCACTGCATTGGAGGTTTTTATATCTACATCAATAGCAAACCCTCTTAATTACGTTAATTACGTATCTAATGGACGTGGTACAGACACCCTCTGTCCTCTAATGAGAGTTTAACCCCTGATGAGTAAAGACATGTGCTGTTTCATGCTTATTTATTTCACAAATGTAGGCAGATTTACTTTCATATTTAAAATCATGTGTAAACGTCAGATATTACATATTTTTCACTTAATTTTGATTCGTACCAAGAAAGCAGAGATGACCCATATGAAATCTTCTTAAATATCTTACTCTTTCGTGACGCGTATAAAGTTTTTACTCCATTGCATAAGCGAAAGCTTTTACTCAAGACTAAAGACAGAAGTTTATACTAAACTCTTTAGTAGATACTACAGATCCCCCGTGATAGTAGTAAAAACTTTCTACTTCCCTTCAGATGATCAATCATTTGCTTTTACCAAACATCTTGCATTCTCTAAAGCATAGTAGATGCTAAGATTGTCTTCAGCGTCTTCAAGGGGTTTCATTGTTTTTTGACCAGACGGTCTGCATTTTGTGACAAACCTGCTCAAAAATGTCTGAAGAGGAAGACGTGAAAAAAACGGCTGAAGAAGATATGCAATTTTTTTGTCAAGTGGCTGAAAAGAAGAGGAAAATTCTTATTCAAAAGTCAATGTTATCTCGAAGCGGCGTGGTGTTAGGACGTAATTTTGTTGCTCTGATTGTCACTGTGTTTACTAAGTTTTTTGCTCAAACTAGTAATGGAAAGTTATATGTACATGTGCATAAACGTATGCAGCACCTGAATATGTGAGAATTTTGGTGAAAATTCAAGTGGTTTTTGAATTATTAACGAAAAACTATTCAAAAATAGCAAAGGATTGGTGTGTAATCTAGTCGACTGGAACTAGTACGACAACATCGTTACCTGTTAACCGTATACACACCGACGCATCATTGGCTAGGAAAATGGATATGTCAGAAAACGTTAATGAGCTAACCAGCCCAGCACCTCTCTCTAAACCACAGACAAAGACCAGGAAAAGTTGCCAAAAATGCAAAACCATACAACAGTCATTAAAGCTTCGAGCCTGTGGAGAAAAGCTTTGCGACAAGTGCTACAATAAACAGTACGGCAATACACTCATTAAACAGACTGTACAGGAAACAAATCAAAAATCGTCAAATCACGAAGCAGATTTGGTCAACCACAGCATAATCGTTGATTATGAATTCCCAAACACTATTGGTGATCAGGACCATAAAAACTCTCCTAAAAACCAACCAGCGCTGATGTTTGTGAATCCCGATACATCAGATAACGAGTCAGAATCCGAATATGACACTCCGCCAGTAACAGAAAAGTTGTTTCTATTAACATGTATTAATCCGCAGCCACTACATTCTAACACGGAAAGTGAGTTTATGAAAGCCAACTCGCATGTGAATAACTTAGTTGATGGAAAACAAACAACGCTTCTCATTTCCAACAGCCTTGATGATCTGCCCGAACATGACGATATTTTTCCAAAAACAGTCTGCATCGGAGACTGTGAAAATCTGAAATTAGGACAACGATTATTAACACTCCAATTTATAAATAAACAGAGTCAACGTCAAGTCACAAACCTAGAAGCACAGCTTAGAGCTTCTTACGCAGAACAAACAACACTGAATAAGGAAATTACCAGACTGCATAGCCTCATGGAAACACAACAAAGTGAGACTTAAACATCAAGTGAGCTTGACCTAAGATTACTACAAGGAAAAATCGACAAACTGAGCTACTATCTACAAAACGAATCGCCGCAAAGTGTATGGCAAAAAATAAATGAGACTGAAGAACGACTGAGTAGAAAAATAGAAAAGTTGTATAGCCTTATGACACAACGGACGTGCGGAGATGAGCTTTTGATATTAAATGAAACAGAAGCAAGAATGAGTAAAGCAATTAAAGACGGTTACAGCTTTTCACAACAGACAAAAGAAAAAGCAGACAGACCAGCTTCTGAACTAATATAACCGTCTTGGACCAATATAACACGCAAATACTAAGCGCAAGTAATAAACACACAAGAATCACTAAAACATCATCTACTACCATAGACCACTTTATCTCAAACGCTAAAGACAATTTCCAAGTACAAGAAAACTTCTCGTGTGATTATTCTGATCATAATTTTATAATAATAGTAGACAAAAAAGAACCAGCCAAAAACAATACAGGCACAGTCTGGAAAACAGTCAGAGATTATTCTACATATAATAAAGATATATTTCAAGATACTTTAACCAAATTGGACTGGAGTAATATTTACACAATGACTGACATTGACATGCAAATGAACACACTAATAAATAATATGGAATACTGCCTGGATATCTATGCACCGTATAAAAAAATTAAAATACATCAGCAGCAATTTAATGCAAAATCAGCTTGCCTTTGGGCGGATACAGAACTCGCAAAACTAAGACACAATAAAAATGAATTATATAGAACATATTTACACTTAAAAGGAAAAAGCAATTACAATAATTGCAAAAAGGCACGAAATAAATTTAATAGCTACAACGGGAAACTCAAAAATAAATATTATATTAATAAATGCAATGATGCAACTACACCTAAGCAAAAAACCCGTTTAATTAATGACGTACTAAACAGATATAGAAACGATCAATTACAAATAAACAGTTTACGAGAAAATGACAGTATAATATCTGATCCAGTTGACATTGCTAACAAATTAAATTCCACATTTATCAATCTCGGAAAATTTGACAACTTGCCACACCAACATAATGCAAATATACACAATATATACAAAAACCAATCAGTAATACAATCCACTTTCACATTTACTAGCGTCACAGAATACGACATCTTTAGAATATTAAATAGTTTAAATATAAATAAAGGAAGTGGACTCTCAGACATGCCAATAAAAATCTTAAAAGACTGTGCCAGCATCATTACTCCTCATCTAACATATATCACAAACCAAGTCTTAATGCGCTCAGAATTTCCAGCCGTGTGTAAAGAAGCAAACATAACTCCAATACACAAGAAAGATGCTAAAGATGACGCTAAAAACTACAGACCAATCTCAGTAGTGCACGTACTAGCCAAAGTATTTGAAAGAGTTATCTACAACCAAATAAACCATTACATTGAAAATAATAAGTTACTGTCAAATCATCAATTTGGTTTTAGAAAACTACATTCTACAATAGACGCGATAATTGATGCCACTGAAAAGTGGCGTTACAACTTAAATAAAAATAAATATATAACAGCAGCATTTTTAGATCTAAGTAAAGCTTTTGACAGCCTCGATCACAATTTACTACTAGACAACTTACGCCAACTAGGATTCGATTATACTTCTCTCAAACTAATTAATAATTACCTACACAATAGAAAACAAAGAGTCAAGTTGAGCAAACACACTTTTTCAACATGGGACACACCACAGAGAGGCATCCCACAAGGTACGATATTAGATCCTTTATTCTTTTGTTTATACGTTAATAAAATTCATTTAGTTTTACATAATTCAGACTTAACACAATATGCCGATGATACAACACTCTATACAGCACACGCAGACTTTCTAACATCAAAAAATAATCTAGAAAAAGACATAACAATTATAAATGCAGCATTTAACTATTTTGGTTTAAAAATGAATGATGATAAGACAGAATTTATGGTAATATCACCCAAATCCAATGACATTACTTCTAATGCAACACTAAAAGTAGGTGACTGTTCCATAGAACAAGCAAAAACTGTAAAATTTTTAGGCATTACTGTCGACAATAAACTCACTTGGGATGAACAGTTTCATCAAATACACAACAAGATGGCATTAAGCACGACATTCTTGCGCCAAACCAGAGGCCATCTAACCAAGAAAACAAAAATTCTCATCTACAAAAGTCTAATATTACCACATTATCTATATGGTTGCACTTTACTTCAAAACGTTAAATAAGAAAACTTTAGAAAACTAAATACAATGCAAAACTACGCACTTAGATTAATTCATGGCTACTCTAACAAAACTGCTAAACAACATGCTGCTTCTGCAACAAGCTTAAGAACGTCAACAAAAATACCAATATTAGAAGCCTATCGAGATTACAAAACACTGATATTTCTTTATAAATATATCAACAAACTGAGCATTCCATTTATAAACAATCCCTTAGCATTTATTCCTGATACCACTTTAAACACTAGAACATACAATTTAAAGCAAGTTACAGTAAACAATAAATTTGGAAATAACTCTATATCAAAACAGGCCATACATTTATGGAACTTACTTCCCAGTGAAATAAAGCAAATAGAATCTCTCCACCACTTTAAAAAGAAATTAAAAGAATATCAATATAACAGGTTTCAACTTCCACATTGTGCATCTGATACTAATTACACGGACTCCACTTTCATATACCCCCGCCCCTGACTCTATATAACGATTAAAAATGCAAATTTAAAAAATAAATTATGTAATGTAATAGGTGTTATGTTAGTTTCGTGTTTCGTAATGTTAAATGTATAAATAGTGTACACTATGTCATGTAAAATTTAATGTACTTTCGTATCATTGTTTTGTAAAAATATTTTAATGTGGTGTTTGTAAATATGTTCATTTATTTTATATGGTTTTGCACTTTAGTTTTTTTTAGTTTGCACTGGACGCATTTGTCTTGAACAGTGTGGTTATTTTAACATTACGCTGAGGCTAACTCAATTTTATTATAATAAGTGAACCATTTTTATGACAAATAAAGAATTAATATTATATATATATATAATAACAGGGTGTGGGGGAACCAGCCTGATGATGGGGAATTGGGTGCCACCGTCATTGGAGGAGAGATTTTGAGGTGGGGTTGGGGTCTTTTGTTCGTATAAAAACTAAAATTTCCCCGCAATTGTAATTAGCCACCTTTCCCGTAAATTGGTGATGATGAAAAACTGTGGTAATTTTATTGTGGTAAAAAATCTTCACGAATTTTTTTCTCATAAAAAGGCTGCTTCCTGATAATGCAATCGCTTACATGGTTACTTTGGAACGAGATACTTCTGAAGAGGGAGAATGAAATGTTTACATTTCTGCAAAGCGTTTGAAGCAGAATATTCATGATTTTTTAAATAGTATGTAAAAGTAGGTGGTGCATGAAGGGTTATGTTCTGCACATCAGAAAAGCAAAAAAAACATTGTAACCACTGGTCTAAGTGGTCTTGAAGAAAATGTGGTGGCTTTGCTGATCAGTTCCATGGGCCATGACACTTACACTGCATATGGACATTTACTCGTTTTACTCAACAATTTGCCAAAGATTGAAACTATCTGAAAAGCAATGTGAAAAGTTTAGCCAGTCAAATCTTTTTTGAAGAAATTGCAGTGTCACTGGATAAGAGTGAGTTTATGTATAACATTACGCTGGCTTCAATTGTACCAGCATACATTCTAGCACACATGCCACTTCTGATATCAGCATTACTATTTCCTCTTTCCAATCTGGCCTTCCCTATCTGAGTCACTTGTCATGTTACAATCTTTAGCTGATGAGCCTACCTCTGTAAAACTGTTTTTAAAATGAGATTATTTTTACTAAACCACCGCAGATGACGTGACTGTGAATAAATGTAAAAAGTTTTAAACATAAAGAAACACACTTATATGGTCGTTAGCATTGCTTATATTTTTTATATTCGCATCTGTTTTTGCCAATTGCTCAGTGCAGCATGAAAATTGTTTAAAAATATAGGAGAATTTAAAACATAGATGAAGCTTTGTATGATGAAAATATGTTGTAGTTATCACAACACTTTCTCATTGTTATTAAGATCTTTCAGATCAATGTGTTGTAATATTTACAGTCAGCTAACTATAGGCTATTCCGCAAATGCTTCTTTTTGCATTTTTGTTCAAATTGATTTTTTTAAATATTGATTTACTGAAGTAGGCAAACTTCAAAAGCCAAGGCTCCTTAGTCTCCCTTAAACCATTCATCATATAGCAAGTCTGTGTCTTTCCACAGATTCTTGCTACATTTGGCAGCATCTATCTAAAATTTAAAAGACTTCATGTGAGCAGACATCTTAAATGATGTGTAAGACGATGCAATTAAAGTTTTGATTTATAGCTGCATCAGAGAAAATTTGTAAAATAATCTAATGTAAATTTAGATCAGTTTGCAAAATCCAAATTGAAATGCAAAAAACCAGTTCTCATTGGCTGTTCACGTTCAGGAAAAGTGGACAGGTTTACAACTTTATACAACAGTTTTCTACAGAAATAGTTCTAAATGCAAAATGAGTCAGACAGCCTGAATGCACCATGACTATTTTGTGATGCCAGTGGTGCAGACCACTAAGAGCTCATCTAATTAGGTAAATTATTTAAGAAATTATTAAAAATCTAAATTCTGTTCTAGGCCAAGTTGTATGAGACCGACTCATTATTTGACTGACCCAAAGACGCTCATCATAAAAGCATAAATAGTTAAAACTGAAAGTTATCTCACAAGAGTATGAAGGTGTATCTGATGGTGATACTTAGAGTTTATTTATGAAAACCAATGTAAAAATTGGTCCTTGAAATGCGATAACCAAAGTGGTTATGCTAGGTACGAGCACATGTCTTTAGGTTGTACTGAAGTATATCGCTAAGCAGCGGCCGACCAGCTAAGTGGCACATGACAATTGTTAGTAATGTAGTTTGTACTAGAGAGAAAAGAATTATTTAATAAATGTGAAAAAGAAAAAGTCAGGTAGGTCAGTAAGAACAGGACAGCTTTAAAAACAGTTTGGAGAAAGAGGGTCATGGGAGCAGGTTCACACATCATAGTTTTAGTTTTTTGAGAGGTGATTATATTTTCATTTTTGCAGGAGTGTAATTAGTAATTATAAAATAGTTTGTGTTAATGGAGAGAAATTTTGTATACGTATAGTTATAATATTTTGCAAGGAATATGTTATGAAAGGAGTAAGGAATACGAAACGACATATACAAATACAGGTTTTTGGAGAACATCAGAAAGATGGGCCCTAAAACCTGCTAAACCTCTAGGCAAACCAAAAACAACATGCAGAATTAATAAATTTACAGCATCTAAGACCAGAGTTAACAATAGCATCGCAGAAGTCGAGAACTTTAGTTGCAGACAGGGAATACTATTCTAATAAGAGCGTCTCGATATCTTCGACAGATGTTTACAGCAAGTTAGCGACAGAAGAAGAAGAAACATGGATGGCCTGGAACACTGGGACAATGTATGGTCTAAATTTAGAAGAAATGCTATTATAATTATCATCGTGTCCGGTGTTAGTGTACGTCTGATCTGAGCTAAAAAGCAGAGAGTGAGAGAGAAAAAGAGAATAAAAAATAGAAAAAGAAAGAAAGAAAGAAACATACAAACAAACGAAAGTGGAATGAACGAATGTATGAAGGAATGAGTAAACAAGTGAGTGAGTGAGGAAGTCAGACTGGATAAATAAAGTAAAGAAGAAACGAATTAACCCTTTCATACCCATTGTATCCTGTGGTATACGAGAATATTTTCTGCATTCAAGATTAATAAAATTTTAAAACTGATAGTTATTTGATCTGTTAACAGTTATTTTGATTTAAGCCAATAACAATAGACTAAAAATAGTGATAAAATGGCAAACTAAAAAATCTACATAGCATCAAAAACTCCGCAAGGTACAGTACTTTAGAGACGACTTTGTACAGATCAGCATAGCATGCTTACTAAATGTCTCAAGTACTTACTATCTCAAGTTACTAAATTATCAGCAGTTACAAAATCAAGCACATTTTTTGCTTTAGTTGTGTTTTTAAAAAAGTCGGATTTTCTTTTTTTTGCACATGACAAAGAATGTTGTGTATCCCACAGGATACATTGGGAACAAACGGTTGTAATTCACTTTCATAATAATAGACACAGGAATGCAATGATCTGCAAAAACCTCTTTGCAAGTCCAGTAATTGGCTCTTTGTTTAGTAAAGTATGTTGATACTACTACATTACTGTGTAAACAATTCCACTCTTGAGTCCCTTTCCAATTTATTCATTATACTGCTTCACTACAAATCAGTATGTAGAAATTAACAAGGTATTTCAAGACACCATAAAGATCAGCTACACTAAAGACAGTAAGTTCTAGGTGGCAATTGTAAGGATATAAAGAAGGAATGATAGCGTATTATACCCTATGGTGAGTACAAACTTTTTTTTTATTTTTCATGTTTCTGTTTCACCTTACATTTTCACTGTTCATAGGTTTCATCAATTCATGAATTTCTATGCACCAAGACTATTAAAGTAAATATATGTCGCTTTACTTTGCACTGTTCATTGCAATAATATATGGGATTATTTTCTTGAATTCCATTTCAACATCAAAATTTTATGGAAAAGCCAGTGGATGTATGGACTCGGATGTTGTTGTAAGACATGGCAGAAGAGAATTAATTTTGTTACCGGATGCTGATGCGTCTGAACCTGAGAATGAATCTAATGATGATGACGGAGAAGGTGATTACTCACGAGTCTTCATGCTAGTTAGTGACTCAGAATTCGACAGCCATCAGCCAACAACATCAACTGCTGTACAGAACAAAGGCTCTGGTTTTAAATGGAAGGCACCCAAAAAATGTACCGCCTACTGCCATAGAATTCTCTCAGGGGACGTGGAGGACTACAGAGACAGCATCCAATCAGCTTCATGTTGGTGTAAATACCTTCCAGAAGGTGAAACGATATGACAGAAAGCAAGAACAAAAAGTTTTGTCCTGCAATTGTGAAAGAGTACAACATGCACATGGGGGCAGTAGATCTGTTTGACATGTTGATGAGATTCTACAGAGTTGATCATAAGAGTACAAAGTGGTACAGAAGAATATTCTTTGGTGCCTTAGTGTTGTAAATGGTTGGCTACAATACCGTCGTCACTGTACACATCTCATACTCCCAAAAAAATCACAAATGGATCTCATGGAATTTGCTTCAGAAGTGAGTACTTCTTTGCTTTCAAAAGACAAAAGGACCAAAATGAACTGTAAACGAGGCCGCCCACCATCTGCTGAAGAGTCAGACGAGGGTAATGTGCAACCTAAGACCTACAATATCCAAACACAATGCACAAACCTAGAAAGCCAGAAAGATCAGGTTGGACACTTTCCAAAAATGGCGAATAAAGAATTAAGGCAGAGATAAAGTGCTGCAGCAAGCTCAGCCAAACAAAGTGTATTAAATGCAACGTGTTCGTATGCTTGCAACAAGATCGTAATTGCTTCTTGAGATTCCACATGTAAATTCCATGTTGAGATTCCACATAAGTCAGAATTTTGTTAAATTGCATTAAATCATGTATTAAATAAATTTCAGATTTCCAAATATACTGCATTTGCTTTTTATCATGCTTAGCAACCATTGATTTCAAATGTATCCCATGGGATACAGGTGTATATTTTGCACACGAGCACAGGTAGGAAAAAAGATGCAAAACAAGATGGACATACTGAACAAAAGTACCAAGCCAGTACCTTCATACAAATAACATTTACGTTGAATTGTCATCCACCTGCTCCAAGCTTATTTATAACATTATTAATGTGCTTACTGAATGTTAATGAGTTATCTATGGCAATTATTTATGTTACCAGATGGCAGCACAGTGCTGGGTCTGATGCGCTTAGTGTGCGCACACTAGTTGGATGCATTTAAGACCAGTATTCCACAAAAATTATGAAGCTTTGTTACAGGGCAGCGCAAACTGTTTTTATATTATTTTCGTTGAGAGATGGCAGCACTATGCAGTGTGTGATGGGCTTAGTGTGCGCACAATAGTGAGATGCATTTAAAACCATTACTCCACCAAAAATATAAAGGTTTGTTACATGCAGTGTAAGCTGTTTTCATATTATTTTTGTTACCAGATGGCAGCACAGTGCTGGGTCTGATGCGCTTACAGTGCGCACACTAGTTGGATGCATTTAAGACCAGTATTCTACAAAAATTATAAAAACTTTGTTACAAGGCAATGTAAACTATTTTTATATTATTTTCGTTGAGAGATGGCAGCACCGTGCAGTGTCTGATGGATTTACTGTGCGCATAACAGTGGATGCATTTAAAACCATTACTCAAAAAAAATATAAAGGTTTGTTACATACAGTGTAAACTGTTTTCATATAATTTTTGTTACCAGATGGCAGCACCGTGCAGTGTCTGATGGATTTACTATGCGCATAACAGTGGATGCATTTAAGACCAGTATTCCGCAAAAAATATAAAGCTTTGTGACAAGGCAGCGCAAACTGTTTTTATTTTAGTTGAGAGATGGCAGCACTGTAGTCACAGAAACACTGTCAACAGCAACGTAGCTGTAGTTGTCCTACAATCAGTGTTGTCAAGCTCAGAGTTGTGTACCTGTGCTACAGCATGGCTTCTAATCTTCCACAGTTTACTGTTGTAAAAGTTAAACTTTCCACAGCAAATGTCAGCATAATAGTTGAGTCAGGTTAATGATGTAATCACAGAGACACTGTCAACAGAGGTTAATAACACTGAATGCTTTATTGTAATATAATCAGTACATCAATGTCCCACATATCCCATAAAGTGGATTAATCTGACTGTTCGGACCACAGGTGACTAGCAGGTAACAAACTGAAAAACTGACCAAAACCAAAAGCTTTACATTTCCGCCACAGATGGCGCCTCGTGCACGAATTTGTAAGCAAGATTAACAAAAAAAGCTAAGTCTGCTACACCCGGCTCCTAATGAGAGTTTATAAAGTGGTCATTACAATAATCTGTTTTGTAAGTCACTGTACAATATTGCATGAACTCTGAACAGTAACACTTAGTATATGTTTTTGCCAGTCTACCTTTTCGCTAGTATACCTGCAACGTGCCGAGAGCTATTTGGTTAAAAACAAAACAACTGCCACCACCATTGTGACGTTTTGAGGCTTTATTGCATTCCTAATTTTTACATAATGATTAGGAAAATATGCTACATGTATTTAACGGGTTCCTCTGCTGTTTTTACGGCTATTTGGTTAAAAGCAAAACAAGATGAAACATAAATTTTAAAGCTATAATTATTACAAAAGAAAAGAGTACAACAACAAGTCAACAATGAGAGCTCAAAATTACTACTAGTGGCTTGCTGTGAAACCCACAAGGAAAGATGAGGATAGGAAAATGAATGCGCATAACTTATCTGAATGTTCATGACGATGTTGTGCACAACTTGACGATCCTCTCACAATGACAACGCTGACGCCGGCAACATGACGATCCTCCATGAGCCATAACAATGCAGATGGCGACAGCTAATCAACAGCTTCCAGCAACCCTACTGTAGTCTACAACACCAACGTACCAACAGCCGACAGGAATGGAATAACATCACACTACTGTGACTTGCCCAGCTCTTTAAACCATGTAACAGCAACGAGACTGAGTAAGACAGGCTATGCAACAGGAACACTGTCCTTTTGGCCAAAACAATACTTAGCTCAGTTCTCCATGGTAAAGAAGTTACATCACAGATCGTGTACCAGCCTTTCCAAACAAATACGTTAACTACAGGTATGCTGGAACGTGCCCACTGGTCAGACCAACAACGAACGTCTGTACCAGTGAAAAGTATCAACTCAACTGTTCAGAACAGGTATTGCTTTTTCTGCATAAGCAAACGAAGCACTCCAACAGGTAAGTACAAACCATTTTAAGTGACAGGGGTGAGAAGATGACGAAATGAAAAAAACACATACAGTAATGTAAGCCAAGCAAGCAATTTACTATCAAAATTATCAACATGCACCTCACAGTACCTTTTCGCCAGTCTACCTTTTTACCAGTCTATACTTTCGCCAGTCTACCTTTTTACCAGTCTGCACTTTCGCCAGTCTACCTTTTTACCAGTCTGCACTTTCGCCAGTCTCTCTGTTTCACAATTCTACATCTTCGCCAGTGTATCATGACTAACTCCTGAGTTACCATTGACCATCAACATGGTTTCATTTAAATGCCATGCAAACAGAAGATATAAGTCCCCTCAGAGGCGTGTCATGTATCATTGTATTTCCCATGAAACGTAGAATCTGGTGGGCTGTGCCAAGTCGTTGGTCGAGTTTCGTTTAGCCAGAAAACGTCAATAAAAAGGATGTCCTGGTTGAAAATTTGACATCCAGGATCTACTGTTTTTTTTCTGGGATTTTTAGTTTCCGGGATCTTTTTTCTAAGAACTCAAAAAGCACACGGGGCTACTTGACCAAATTTGGTGTGTTTGTAACTAGAACACCTTTATATGACGTTGTCGTTCTCATAACTTAATCATAATGACCAGTGATCATATGTTCTGATGGCCATTGACTTTGTCAATCCCATTCCGATTTTGGTCAAAGTAGAACTTTCTGTTCTTTCAGTTATTAAGAAAAACGTGAATCTCGGAAACTAAGCATCGTAGAACAACTGCAGACTCTGAATGGTCGTATGTTAAATGCTATGATGTTAATCCCTTGACACCAAAACTAGGGATTCATATGTTAGACTAAGATTTAACATGTTCCATTAGCATTTTTCCCTGGTCTTTGGTTAATCCCTAGCTGTTATTCCCTAAAGCTTTCTTAAGCGTTGCAGCTGGTTCTGATTGTCCAGACGGTGCGTGGGTTTAGCAAGGGTTAGGGTTTAGGTTACCGTGAAAATGGGTCTGGGGAAGTGATTGTGGAAGAGGTGCTGAACGTTAGGGGAGTTTATGGTTTAGTGTGTGGGTAGATAATTGATTGTACTACCACTAGTAAAGAGATAGTTGCGGACGGCTTCTTTTGGTAGCAATGACTCGTCAAAGTCATTCAGTTTTCCTACACCCTATGTATGGGGGGGGGCATGGTTCCCTATACCTTAATTATGAGATAAAAGGGTTTGGGAAACGGCCTCTACACATTAATCGTAAGTATGTCCCAGCAGCGTACACAACATTGGATAGACGTTCGGTGGGACTATAGGCAGTGCCTGATATCTTCATAACCCGGCGAGTGAGTTACAGCAAAAATTAAGACCTCGAGGTCCTGCTGACATTTCTGTATAGCACATGGACAGTTCTATATTAGGTGTTAAGCACAAAATGGCTTCCTTCTTGAGTTATGGCTTCCCAAATTTGCAAATGTTAATTTTTTGTCATAAGTTTTAAGTATGATACCAAATTGAGTCTAGTAAAGTAGCGACCGTTTGCAGGTGGCAGCTGTGTGGCACATCAATGGATAAAGAATTGATCGAACAATCACCACTGAGCGCCATTTTGGTAGGTGGCGCTTCTTGTAGGAGTAAACGTGTTTTGGTGATTTTCTACTGCTCAGGCATGTCTAAGTGTCACAACCCGAAATTACAACATAGGATGGCCCTCTACCCTAGCTTCAAGCACAACAAATTCGGCCAAGTAGCTTTGTCTATGGCATTCCTCTGTAGGACTTACGTCTTTATTTACAAACATTTAAATGAAACCATCGTATATACGTAATGGACAATGGTGACTTCTAGGTCAGTTAGGTGTTCAGTATTAGTCACGATACACTGGCAAAATGATAGGCTGCCGAGAAGATAGACAGGCGAAATGACAGACTGGCGAAAATATAGACTGGCGAAAAGATGCACAGGCAAAAAGACAAACTGACAAAGTGATGCACTGACGAATTGTGCCTTGGCGAAACGACATTCAATCGTATTGCAGATAAGCCTAATGTTAAAATACGGGGGACAATGTTAAAATACGGGGGACAATGACGTATTTGCACTCTGTACACTTATGTATTTGAGTAAAAATATCTGACACTTAAGCTAGTTAATTAAACAATTTAATCATCGTCAAATTCAAAAGTGGTTTGCAACAAGTTTGTGGTAATAATGACAAAAATGGCAACACTAACTAAGTTAGTAATTGGGATTAGTGTGGTATGCATAAAGTTCTCCAAAGTGAACAGTTTGTAGCGATACTTTGTACATAATCACAGAGGCTGAATTCAACTGTGATACAACTGAGCAACTATTAGTATTTACACAGCAAGGATGGACAGATCGAAAAAGGATATAGAATAGAATAGAATAGAATAGAATAGAATAGAATAGAATAGAATAGAATAGAATAGAATAGAATAGAATAGAATAGAACAGAACAGAACAGAACAGAACAGAACAGAACAGAACAGAACAGAACAGAACAGAATAGAATAGAATAGAATAGAATAGAATAGAATAGAATAGAATAGAATAGAATAGAATAGAATAGAACAAAACAAATAAACAAATAAAAGTGAAACCACAAAAAATAAAATACACAGAGAGACAAAAAATCTACATATTACTATACAGTAAACTAAGATTATGTACAAATCAAATAATTATAAAGGCACAAATAAAACTTTTATTTCAAGTTATAAGGATGACAATCGTAGTAAAAATACCTGTTATCATCTTTGGTGCGGTTGTGTAGTTGGTTGATCTCTCTGTCAGTGAGTAACTCCACTATTGTAGAACAGCATCATTGAAACTTCTCTGGTTAACTACAACATGTTACATCAATTAACGCTTTCACAGTATCATGATGTACGTTACATACCATTTCTTGTGTAAGACCTTCAATTACAGCATTTTTCTTTAGATAATTCAACTTCACTGATACGAAGAATCAATCCATGTCCTCCATGCCAAGATGTCGTCTGTACACGCTTTTACTACAAATGGCATTTCATTATTTTTGCAGCCAGCTTTGTGCCATCTTAATTTTCAACTCGCATGACGTCACTGGCGTCAAACGCGCAAAGCCACCAATAGTAAATACGCTTCAAAATAAACAGCAGCTACTGTAATTACAAAGGTGTAACTAGTGTTTTTGCTTAATTAATTATTTTTATGTTGAACAGTTTAGAGTCTAGTTGTGACTGCTGCAGGACCTCTCAGCAGGTATTTCAATCTTCAGATGCAGGAAACAAGGAGATTCATCTACGGGCTTAATTGAGGGACTACTGTGAGTTACTCCTGCGTTCTTATTATTAGATGCCTGTTTGTAGGGCAAATGTTAATCTTAAGAGCAGTCCATTGAGGGGAAAAGTGTGGGGAGAAGAACGATTATTTTAAACTTCTAAGTAGAAATGTTGCACATAACGATGTGAAGTATTAAGCAGCTAAGAGCAAACAGCTAAGGGTAATCCTGTTCCCCTATCCTAGGATCTGCCAACCCAGACGATTTTTTCACGTTCTCTGCATGAACGATTCTGTTTTGTAAAAATGGAAGGGATGTTCTCTTTCATTGTGATCCCATTTCGTGCTCATTTAGGATGAGATAACAGTTGATGAAAAATGGAAGGAATGTTCTCTTTCACTGTGATCCCATTTCTTGCTCATTTAGGATGAGATAATAGTTGATGTAAAAATGGAAGGAATGTTCTCTTTCACTGTGATCCCATTTCTTGCTCATTTAGGATGAGATAACAGTTGATGTAAAAATGGAAGGAATGTTTTCTTTCACTGTGATCCCATTTCGTGCTCATTTAGGGTGAGATAACAGTTGATGTAAAAATGGAAGGAATGTTCTCTTTCAATGTGATCCCATTTCTTGCTCATTTAGTATGAGATAACAGTTGATGTAAAAATGGAAGGAATGTTCTCTTTCACTGTGATCCCATTTCTTGCTCATTTAGGATGAGATAGCAGTTGATGTAAAAATGGAAGGAATGTTCTCTTTCACTGTGGTGCCATTTCGTGCTCATTTAGGATGAGATAACAGTTGATGAAAAATGGAAGGAATGTTCTCTTTCAATGTGATCCCATTTCGTGCTCATTTAGGATGAGATAACAGTTGATGTAAAATAGAAGGAATGTTCTCTTTCAAATTGATCCCATTTCGTGCTCATTTAGGATGAGATTACAGTTGATGAAAAATGTAAGGAATGTTTTCTTTCACTATGATCCCATTTCTTGCTCATTTAGGATGAGATAACAGTTGATGTAAAAATGCAAGGAATGTTCTCTTTCACTGTGGTCCCATTTCGTGCTCATTTAGGATGAGATAATAGTTGATGTAAAAATGGAAGGAATGTTTTCTTTCACTGTGGTCCCATCTCCTGCTCATTTAGGATGAGATAACAGTTGATGTAAAAATGGAAGGAATGTTTTCTTTCACTGTGATCCCATTTCGTGCTCATTTAGGATGAGATAACAGTTGATGAAAAATGGAAAGAAATGTTCTCTTTCACTGAGATCCCATCTCCTGCTCATTTAGGATGAGATAACAGTTGATGAAAAATGGAAGAAATGTTTTCTTTCACTGTGGTCCCATTTCGTGCTCATTTAGGATGAGATAACAGTTGATGAAAAATGGAAGAAAGGTTCTCTTTCACTGTGGTCCCATTTCGTGCTCATTTAGGATGAGATAACAGTTGATGAAAAATGGAAGGAATGTTCTCTTTCGATGTGATCCCATTTCGTGCTCATTTAGGATGAGATAACAGTTGATGTAAAAATGGAAGGAATGTTCTCTTTCACTGTGATCCCATTTCTTGCTCATTTAGGATGAGATAGCAGTTGATGTAAAAATGGAAGGAATGTTCTCTTTCACTGTGGTGCCATTTCGTGCTCATTTAGGATGAGATAACAGTTGATGAAAAATGGAAGGAATGTTCTCTTTCAATGTGATCCCATTTCGTGCTCATTTAGGATGAGATAACAGTTGATGTAAAATAGAAGGAATGTTCTCTTTCAAATTGATCCCATTTCGTGCTCATTTAGGATGAGATTACAGTTGATGAAAAATGTAAGGAATGTTTTCTTTCACTATGATCCCATTTCTTGCTCATTTAGGATGAGATAACAGTTGATGTAAAAATGCAAGGAATGTTCTCTTTCACTGTGGTCCCATTTCGTGCTCATTTAGGATGAGATAATAGTTGATGTAAAAATGGAAGGAATGTTTTCTTTCACTGTGGTCCCATTTCGTGCTCATTTAGGATGAGATAACAGTTGATGAAAAATGGAAGGAATGTTCTCTTTCACTGTGATCCCATTTCTTGCTCATTTAGGATGAGATAACAGTTGATGTAAAAATGGAAGGAATGTTCTCTTTCACTGTGATCCCATTTCTTGCTCATTTAGGATGAGATAACAGTTGATGTAAAAATGGAAGGAATGTTCTCTTTCAATGTGATCCTATTTCGTGCTCATTTAGGATGAGATAACAGTTGATGAAAAATGGAAGGAATGTTCTCTTTCACTGTGATCCCATTTCTTGCTCATTTAGGATGAGATAACAGTTGATGTAAAAATGGAAGGAATGTTTTCTTTCACTGTGATCCCATTTCTTGCTGATTTAGGATGAGATAACAGTTGATGTAAAAATGGAAGGAATGTTCTCTTTCACTGTGGTCCCATTTCGTGCTCATTTAGGATGAGATAACAGTTCATGAAAAATGGAAGGAATGTTCTCTTTCACTGTGGTCCCATTTCTTGCTCATTTAGGATGAGATAACAGTTGATGTAAAAATGGAAGGAATGTTTTCTTTCACTGTGATCCCATTTCTTGCTGATTTAGGATGAGATAACAGTTGATGTAAAAATGGAAGGAATGTTCTCTTTCACTGTGGTCCCATTTCGTGCTCATTTAGGATGAGATAACAGTTCATGAAAAATGGAAGGAATGTTCTCTTTCACTATGATCCCATTTCTTGCTCATTTAGGATGAGATAACAGTTCATGAAAAATGGAAGGAATGTTCTCTTTCAATGTGATCCCATTTCGTGCTCATTTAGGATGAGATAACAGTTGATGTAAAAATGGAAGGAATGTTCTCTTTCACTATGATCCCATTTCTTGCTCATTTAGGATGAGATAACAGTTGATGAAAAATGGAAGGAATGTTCTCTTTCACTATGATCCCATTTCGTGCTCATTTAGGATGAGATAACAGTTGATGTAAAAATGTAAGGAATGTTCTCTTTCACTGTGATCCAATTTCTTGCTCATTTAGGATGAGATAACAGTTGATGTAAAAATGGAAGGAATGTTTTCTTTCACTGTGATCCCATTTCTTGCTGATTCAGGATGAGATAGCGGTTGATGTAAAAATGGAAGGAATGTTCTCTTTCACTGTGGTCCCATTTCGTGCTCATTTAGGATGAGATAACAGTTCATGAAAAATGGAAGGAATGTTCTCTTTCACTATGATCCCATTTCTTGCTCATTTAGGATGAGATAGCGGTTGATGTAAAAATGGAAGGAATGTTCTCTTTCACTGTGGTCCCATTTCGTGCTCATTTAGGATGAGATTACAGTTGATGAAAAATGTAAGGAATGTTCTCTTTCACTGTGATCCCATTTCTTGCTCATTTAGGATGAGATAACAGTTGATGTAAAAATGGAAGGAATGTTTTCTTTCACTGTGATCCCATTTCGTGCTCATTTAGGATGAGATAACAGTTGATGAAAAATGGAAGAAATGTTCTCTTTCACTGTGGTCCCATTTCGTGCTCATTTAGGATGAGATAACAGTTGATGAAAAATGGAAGGTATGTTCTCTTTCACTGTGGTCCCATTTCGTGCTCATTTAGGATGAGATAACAGTTGATGTAAAAATGGAAGGAATGTTCTCTTTCACTGTGGTCCCATTTCGTGCTCATTTAGGATGAGATAACAGTTGATGTAAAAATGGAAGGAATGTTTTCTTTCAATGTGGTCCCATTTCGTGCTCATTTAGGATGAGATAACAGTTGATGTAAAAATGGAAGGAATGTTTTCTTTCTCTGTGGTCCCATTTCGTGCTCATTTAGTATGAGATAACAGTTGATGTAAAAATGGAAGGAATGTTTTCTTTCAATGTGGTCCCATTTCGTGCTCATTTAGGATGAGATAATAGTTGATGTAAAAATGGAAGGAATGTTTTCTTTCTCTGTGGTCCCATTTCGTGCTCATTTAGTATGAGATAACAGTTGATGTAAAAATGGAAGGAATGTTTTCTTTCAATGTGGTCCCATTTCGTGCTCATTTAGGATGAGATAATAGTTGATGTAAAAATGGAAGGAATGTTTTCTTTCTCTGTGGTCCCATTTCGTGCTCATTTAGTATGAGATAACAGTTGATGTAAAAATGGAAGGAATGTTTTCTTTCAATGTGGTCCCATTTCGTGCTCATTTAGGATGAGATAATAGTTGATGTAAAAATGGAAGGAATGTTTTCTTTCACTGTGGTCCCATTTCGTGCTCATTTAGTATGAGATAACAGTTGATGTAAAAATGGAAGGAATGTTTTCTTTCAATGTGGTCCCATTTCGTGCTCATTTAGGATGAGATAATAGTTGATGTAAAAATGGAAGGAATGTTTTCTTTCTCTGTGGTCCCATTTCGTGCTCATTTAGTATGAGATAACAGTTGATGTAAAAATGGAAGGAATGTTTTCTTTCAATGTGGTCCCATTTCGTGCTCATTTAGTATGAGATGACAGTTGATGTAAAGTCAAGAAAAATATTTGAAAAACGGAGAATTGGAATGACTGTATGTGACTTTTTCCAAGTGCATTTACGCTATTGTGACTTATCAATTTTAAAGTGCCCTACCCTGACTACAGACAATAATAGATTTGAAATTTCATGCATGTTTGTAACTAGCATATACCCCACCCCCTCAGCAATAATGGTTGTGACTAATGACCACCTGTGGTAACTTACTGTGTGCGCAATATAACTCTAATCAAAATAAATTATAATAAGGTGTAGAACAGATTGAAGATTCGATTTCTACGTCGAATAAATGGTATACGCTATTTAGTATTATACTATTAGAAATTTGTCGAAATATTAAATTACAGTAGCTGAAAACCATCTGTTTATATGAACAAGTTTATAAAATCAGGTATTTCGTTCCATTTAATATAATTTTCAGTTGTATGTGTGGTTCACGGTACCAAACAACTTAGTCGTAGCGTGATACTATCAAAACTCTACTCATATCTGCAAAAAGTAGATGATTTAAATGGATTGTTTATAAAATTAACATTTGCCCTACAAAATTTACAGCACAGGTGTAAAGATAAAATTAGTCTACTTATAAACTTTGCAAAGCAAATCCATACTCTATGCAGTTGTGATTCACGCCGATGACGTCATCCATACTCTGTGCAGTGATGATTCACGCCGATGACGTCACCATACTCTGTGCAGTGGTGATTCACGCCGATGACGTCACGAAGTGGCGCGCACTTGAAAATCAAGATGGCGGAATGCGATATGTGAGAAGTTTGAAAGTTCAGTAGCTGCTTACTTCTTAAAAAAGCTTGAAATACACTGAGTTGCTTTTCATTTTAAACCTTGATTTATAACGTGCTTTGATAAGCCTTCTAAACTATGACGTAGTCAGAATTTATTTATTAAACAATTCAGGAAACTAGGACATGATCACTTTTGTGGTTAAATTTATTGACAGCACAAGAAATAAATTATTTTGCACAGAAAACAAAATTTTCACATTTTTTTAAACAGAATCACACATTTTGCTCTTAAAAAATCAATATTACACTTCACTAAAAACTTTAATTCTGCTCACATGTTCTGTTCACGGTTATAGCAAGACTAAACGATGAATGATTTGTTTGAGTTGTCTCGTCCTCGTGCCACTGAATGTTACGCCTATAAACTGACGTGTTGAGGTTCATCACCATGAAAGCTTTTTAACTCCGCCTCATATTCTTGCGCAATTGCAAAATAGTGCCAATAATGTCGCCAAAAATTGAACATTCTGATAAACAAAAAGTTCTTTAACATTTTAATTCAAATCTCACAGCGCAAATCGTCCATCTTGCTGGGAAAAATTTATAGAAACCTAAATAAAAAGCAATAAATTGTTATAAAATAATACTGAATTTAATTCTGAATTTACTTCGTAGATTTTAATACAGAGCTGCAATTTCAAAAATGCACAAGACTACAGTAACAATGTTGAAACAAAACAAAAATGTTGAAAATTCTGAATAGACTGCCTGTTTTTTATAATAATGACGTCATAATTATAAAAAGGCTCCTGCAAACTGAAATATCTAAATCTAGAAGGCATAGATTCCTTGCTGCTGTTACAACATATGAGTAAACAAATTTAGCGCAGTGATATTTAAATTTTCACTAGACCTTTATAGTTACTGTTAATATATTTATATAGTTTTTAAACCAGTGTCTGTGGTCATTCTGAATGACTTTGACCTTGAATGTCCTGGAAACGTTATTTTGCTAATAAATCGTAAGCATTTTTAATACATTTATGCAGCGTAACATGCTTCCTAGTTGAGTTATTTTGACTTAAATCCCGTGTGGCGGCCATTCTGAATGACAATGACCTTAAGTGACCTTGAAAAACAATTTTTCTGATTGACCATATGTGTGTTTATATCAGCTGACAATATAATTATGCCATCCTAATTGTTTGTTAGTTGAGTTATTTTGACTTTAATGCAACGTTGGCGTTTTTAAAGTTTATTTCAGTAGATTTTGAATTCTGGACATTATTACAAAAATTCAAAGGTCTGTGTGTCTGTGAAAACATTCAGCTTTACACTATTTTACTCTGGGTCAAACATTTTTTGGCTAATTTGACTGAACTATTTGCTCACAATACAAGTATCAAAATCAAACACTGGAAAATACTCTGTAAGCTATTGAAGCGCATTAGAAAATAGCTTTTCAAGGTTGGTCACACGTGATCAGAATAATCCTGGGAAAATTCCTCCAATCAGTTTAGAAAACTGGATAATAATTGTCGGCAATTGCAATCAGTATTAGGCCTTTTGTGAGAAGTTTGAAAATTAAAACTCAAATATTTTGTACTAAATGTTGATTAAATTAACAGATAATTTCTGCATTGTTTGCAAAGAGTCTCAAGTGATTTATTATAAATAAATATTATGATCGGAATAATGGATCTGCATTTTCTGTTTTGCTCAGAGCAGGTCAAACAGTGAACATGGTAATAAGACGATAATAATTGGTTAAAATGGCGTGCAAATCTTTTCTCACCACATCTTCAGTCATTGCGCCATTTTTAATTTGATTGCACTGCAAAATACTTCATATGTGTTTATTAACCCTTTCATACCCGTTGTATCCCGCGGGATACGAGAATATTTTCTGCAATTAAATTAATAAAATTTTAAAACTGACAGTTATTTGATCTGTTAATAGTTATTGCTTCGTGCCACTAATCCTGCTACTAAGTCTTAGCAATTACAAATAAAAGTGGTCCTGGGGAGAAACAACAACAACAACAACAACAACAACAACATTAACAATAATAATAACAACAACAACAGCAACAGCAGCAACAACAACAACATTAATAGTAATAATAGCAACAACAACAGCAATAACAATAACAACAACAACAACAACAACAACAACAACAACAACAACAACAACAACAACAACAACAGCAGCAACAGCAGCAACAACAACAGCATTAATAATAATAATAATAGCAACAACAACAGCAACAACAACAACAACAACAACAACAACAGCAGCAACAGCAGCAGCAACAACAACAACAACAACAACAACAACAACAACATTAATAATAATAATAGCAACAACAACAGCAACAACAACAACCAACTCTATCAACAATGTCAATGACGATGGCTATGATGAAGCTGGCTGCTGCAAAAAATTTGAGCGACTATGAAGAGGTCAAAACACATTTAGTCCAAAAGGCAAGCATGATAGTAAAGAGGATGATAATGATGATACTTGATTGTGCCTCTTTATGTTTCCTTCTCCTATACAACGTGTTGTTATGAATGACCAGCGTCCATGGCACGTTGCAGAGCAGCAACCTTTAGAAATAACTTATTCAAGTCACACGTTCAGTTTTTACACTACAAGAGGTAAAGAAGTTTGCCTGAGGTAACGTTACTATTTACAGAACCGACTGCCAGTAAAAATGCAATGAAATTTCTTTACAACCGCCAAGAATTTTTAACCCTGCAGTAAAATATTAACTTGCCTAATAGCTTTCCTACATTGAATGACAACAAGAAAAATGTCCTCAATGAGCAAACGAGTAGAATTATTATTCACTTTTAATCAAAACTGATTTTAATACACGAGTTATTACTAAAATACACACTCTGTTATCATTAAATTTTCATTATTATATAGATATCAATCTTTATCAACTTATTGAACTTGTAATGTTTGTAAATTTTATATTTTATTTTATAGCTTGCTGCCTCTATAGCCAGCTTTCGTATCTATGCAACTTGCAGTTCCAGCTGATTGCTGTTCTGGCTTTTTAATTTAGATCTTCCGGTTCACGCATGTTTTGCAAGTAAACTAGTTCAGAATGCGAAGCATTGAGCTACTCGCATACTGAACTTTTTCTAACTGTTATGTCATTTATATTGTCACTTTACCACTGCTAAAGATTGTGTTTTTTGTGAATTCGTCATTTTAGAACATCATTTAGGCGTCATTTTCAATACCAATTACAGTTATCAATAATGTAATCAAATTTTTTTTTGATTATGTTAGTTTGTGATGTCATCAATAGTTGGATTCGTTAATTAATATTAATCTATTATTTAATTATCAGAATCGCTTTTGCAGTATAAATTGTGTCAAAAAATATGCTTTTTGTCTAGTTTCAAATGGGGAAGTACAAGAAAAATCATCCTGTCCTCCTTTAATACAAAACAGTTGAACATAAGAAACCACAATGGTTTAATTGAAGACGCTTAAGCTAAATACAATATGAGATAGTTCAGTTAAGAATTAAAGGAAAAGCCAAGCTTTCTGGAATGTTTGTCTTATTTGGAAGTCTGGGAAAAAGTTTGAAAGATTTAGTAAGGAAAGGGTTATAAGGGTCTCCTGATAACTCGAATTTCGGACCACTTTCATGTGCAAGACGTCATATTAAAAGAATTGCTACTAATTGGACAGAATAGTCCCAAATTGTTACTCTGTTTTGTTACTTTATTACGACACACGCACGATTTTATAGGGGAAACAGATTGACTATTTTAACGACTTTAGAGGCCTTAAAGCCTCGTGACTGCTTTTACATCCAACCGCTAATGGTAGCCACACTTCAGTGCTGCTTAATCTCGTTTGTAAACTTTAATTCCATGACTGAAAATGAATTTATGAGACAAGAACCTGTTTTTTACTTGGGACAGCAAGCTATTAAAACACAGTGAGATTACAGTCTAGGTAAGAAAAACCTCAGTCGATAGTTCTGCAAAGAAGCCATGAAAAGTTAAATGATAATTATGCAGCTCATTAATGTAACATTCTCTTACCTAAATAACACAGCTGATGCAACAATTATCTACTCAAGTTAACGTTACAAGAAAGATTGCAGGTGTTGATCATAAAAATGCCATTGACCCATAATTAGCAATAGCCAATAGCCACTCAACAGAACAACAAGTTCTTGGGAAAAAACTGGAAATAGCCACTCAACAAAACAACATGTTCTTGGGGAAAAAACTGGAATCATCTGCTTGCACAACTTTGTCAAGCACCCTATAGCAGTAATTATGAACCAAATGAAATTCAGAAACGGGGGGGGGGGGGTATTTTCCACGATCATCAATAACTAATAGTCACTCGACAAAAACTGGAATAATCTGCTTGCACAACTTTGTCAAGCACCCTATAGCAGTAACTATGAACCAAATGAGATTCAGAAATAGGTGTGTGTGTGGGGGGGGGGGGTTTCCATGATCATCAATAACCAATAGACACTCGACAGAACAACAATTTCTTGGGAAAAAACTGGAATCATCTACTTGCACAACTTTGTCAAATACCCAATAGCAGTAACTATGAACCAAATGAGATTTACAGAATCAGAGCAATTTTTCATAATCATCAATAGCCAAAATCTACAAGTAACTTGATAGAACAACAGCACTTAAGACAAAAATTAAAATGATGTCTGCTGGACTGCTTCGCCATGGAACTTGTTGCTGTGATTGTTTAAAAACCAAAGGGAAATAATAATCTAAAAGAAGTAGTTCAGCATTCTTAAATGTGTTTACAGAAGGAAATGTTGTTTCTCGAATGAAAAGAAATCTGCAAAAATCAACATAAAAACAAAAACTGTTAAAAGAAGACAAATAATTGCGGCGGCAACAACAATAATGACGACCAAAATAATCACCAAAATAATTACTGGTAGTCTTGTGCTTTCTTTACAAAGAAGCTAGCTGTAGTGGAGATGACGATGATGATGATGATGATGATGATGATGATGATGGCGAAGGCGATCATGACAATACTGAAACAAAATAATACAATGCTTGTTTGTAAAATAGCGCAGTTCTACATAGAAATGTGAATGGTTCCAGTCGAGGAAGAAAAAACGTTTCTGCATTCAGTGATTACCTGATTCAACTGTGAGAAATCTGCAAGAAATCTACAGAAATCTAGAACATGCAAATTCGTTTGTTCGTCAGTCAACCGAAAAACATTTAAATTTTACAATGTGCATTACAAAAGCCCATAGTGATGTGACATCTATTGATTTTAATTATTATTTTACCAGGAATAGGTTAAACTAGTACTATAAATAAGACTATTAAATTAGTTGTAAAATTTCTTTAATCACAATAATAACGGATTGGGGAGCGTGAATGCTGGGTATACGAAACACAGGACAAAAGCTTGTCCCTACAAAGTACGAGGATGGAAGAGAAAGATAAATTATTGCTGGCACCGAGCCAAGATTACAGCTGCAAGATCATCACAGATATTCATAAATATTTGCTCAAAATTTCATGCAAAATAACTATAAAATTTTTGCTGCCAAATTATCGGTGGGGAAGGGTAATGTCGGTGGAGACTTTATACCACTTACATACTACCTTTTCGTATGCATCGCTTGCCTCGGACATAACGCTGTATAAAACGTGTAAATTTAAACTCCAGATGACCGTTAGGTGGAGCCATTTTAATGGTAGGTCTTGCGAAAAAAGTTTTTGTAGCATGAACGTTGCTAATTAAGAAAACTTTTAAATTACTGTATCTTGTCAATAAGATTAAAAATACGTTCTTGGCTAGTGAGTGGCGCACCCTGGAGGGTGAGTCAGTGACATTTTAGCAATTGGCACAAACATTTTAAATTATTAATCTAGTTATTTAAGTCTATCCAGTTCGTAAGTGAAATGCTAAGTAATATAGATTTGCACGAGTTTTTTAGATCATAATTTAACATTGCCTTTTCTTCCCCTGATTTACATGGCGTCGGAACAGTTTTGCGGGAGATTTAAAATGAAAACAAACGAAAATTCTTTTCAACGTGGATACGATATGTACATAAAATTACTGTAAAGTAGTATAATTTTTCAAGGTGATTTTTCTGAAACCTATTTTAGGTGCCCCTTTTCTTGTCCTTTAAGCGTTCGACCAACATTAGAAGTTGTCCAGAACAAGCCCAAACCAGTGTCAGTTAATCACCAAATGCACTCAATTAGAACTATACCAGGTGCTTGTTTACTGTTTATACCATGTTCAGAGCAGACTGTATCACTAAACAAGCTAAGCAGTTAGCTGGGGCAACAAATTTTAGAGGGGCGCCAAATTTTAGAAGTCTCTAATTTTTAAGTTTAGCATAAGTGATAACAATTATGAACAATTGTGCTTAATAAACCAAGAGGGCTAGAACATGCACCAATTATAAGCTACCATTATACTTTATAATATTGTCACTACAAATTCAATTTTGGGGGTATGGTGGAGGCGGCAGCGGGAGAAGGGATTGAGCTTTGAAGGGAGGACCCTAAAAATTCTACGTTGAACAGAGGGCGCCAAAAACCGTACGTGGAAAAGAGGGCGCCAAAAACTCTATGGAAAAGAGGGCCATAAAAATTCTATGTTGAAGAGAGGGCGCCAAAAACTCTACGTGGAAAAAAGGGTGCTAAAAATTCTACGTGGAAAAGAGGGCGCTAAAAACTCTACGTGGAAAAGAGGGTGCTAAAAATTCTATGTTAAAGAGAGGGTGCCAAAAACTCTATGTGGAAAAGATGACGCCAAATATTCTAGGTGGAAGAGAGGGCGCTAAAAAATTTGTAAATTATAAGCTTTGTACTGACAATTTGAAACTTTACGCTACGTGCAAAGACTACCTTCTATCAGTTGACGTCTTTGCGAAGTTCAGTAAATGGTCTGATACCTGGCAACTTTCGGTTGCATCTCATCAATGCACTATTCTTCATTTAGGCCACGGAAATCCGTGCCCATGAATATTTGCACGAATTGAAATTTTCTGCATATTGTATGCGACAAAAGGCAAACTCTTTTTTGTATAATTAACATGATTTTCCGATGTTTCTTAACAAATAATGTAGATGTTTTAGTGTACATCTAGAGTACTGCACACCAGTTTGGTCCCTGTACCAAGTCCAAGCCACTGACTGCATTGAAAGGTTTCAGCGTTATTCTACAGGCTTTTTAATCGGTGCTAGTTGGGACACATTCCATATATGATTAGACTAGATGAAACTGGTTTGCAGCCACTCGAAGTGAGGCGCATTATATGTGATTTAAAAGTGGTGTACAAGATGGTGTATAAATTGGTAGATTTAAGTTTTGAAGATTTCTTCACCTTTGCTCCCACCTTTGCAAGCACATAACTAAAAAAATTTTTATCAATTATTCTAGGTTGAACTTATATAAATATACCTGACCTCAGTTATGACATTGTCAATTCACCCAGTCTGTGAGTTTTTAGTAGGAAGTTAAACGAAACTTGCTTGTTTTAACATTTTAATATTGCAAATTTAATAGATTTCTATAAAACATTGTTACCTTTGTTCAATGATCTCTCCCAAATTTGATAAATTTCTACTTTGTATATATTTTATTGGTTTTTTTATATAAATTTTATCCAATGTAAACTGATGAATTTTAAAATTACCACTTCGCAATATAGGCTGACCTAAGAGCTAACATAGCCTGCCAGTCTCATCTTTTATAAAACTACGTATGTATTATATATGTTATCTTTCAGGCTAGCATGGGTACAGTGAAGCCAGGTGTGGTGATTCTAGAGCGTCATTATTCATTTTTGCATTACCTGTAGAGTTTGTTTGACATGCTTGGCCGCTCTTGTATGAGAGGTTAGATAGCCTTAGAGTAGAAAAAAATCCTGTTTTAGTGGTATAGTTGTTGTGAGGTCAGTATGCCACTGTTGTAAAATCAGTATGTCTCTGTTGATTTCTGAAGACAGGCTTAAAGTTTTTTTCTACAGATCCTCAAACGTTTGTAAGTTCATGTGTTTCTTCATTTTTATGCAGAGCTTTGGAGTAATTTATTTGTCAGCTTAATAGTTTCTAATAATGTTACGGTGATGCCTAATTATTAATTTTTGCAACTGCATATGCGTGTTTTTGTGTAGGCGTACATGTTGATTTGTGATATGCCAGGAAGCTTATTTATTAGTAAATTCTGCTTCAGTATGTTTGTTAATTTGCTCATGCTTGTTCCTTTCTTTTTATTTTTTGCACGTCTGTTATTGATTTATTTTTGTTTGATGTTCTTTTTTTCTTGTTTCTATTGCAGTTTCACCTTTTAACAATGAGTGGAAAATAGAATAGCCAGTTTTCTACAATATATGTTCTTAATAAATAATGATAAATTAATAAATTAGCAAAGTGCGATAAACCTGCGTCCTTGGTCGAAGAACCAGCGGTGCCATTTTTGAGTCTTTTGTACGACTCGGCCTGGAGTTGAATCCGTGACCTCCCAGGTGGGATGCAAGCACTATTGAGCTACGCCACCCCGGTACACTTGTGGTTTATAATGGCTAAATTTTAGGCTTGCAATCAATTGATGCATCATAATTGCTATTGACAGTAAAATTTAATTCATTTGCTTCCATTTCCAGATCGTTGAAGACTTTCCCCCTACGCGTTTGACTATGAAAGACTTGAGAGAAAGGTGTTCCATTCGTTCTTCATCAGATGCTGGTTATGTTGGGAAGTGTTGGAAAAAACGAATGCAGTTCGCATTCATTTCATTACGGAGACGGAATTAGGAGACTAAGCAATTTAACAAAATACCCATTCAGTAATGGTTATGAAATTGCTGCAACATACCAAATGTAGTAATTACAGAGCGCAAGTTATGACAAATAAATCGAGATTTTTTTGTATTAAAATTATTAGATCTAGTTTGTATTATTTCAATATATCATATTATGAAACTTCTAAGTCGAGTATTTTTAATTGTGCACTTACTTGAAAAGTAACCAAGCTTTCAGTTTGAGAGGCATTTGTTTGAAGATCTAGCCTATAACGTTAATGTGTTATTGTTCTTAAATGCATTACATTGTACAACAAACAATAGTTCAATGTATGACGTCGCACTAGCACACCATTGTACAAAATGGTCACTCACTTCCACATAACGTTTCTTATTGTTATAACATTTGCTTAATATAACAACAACCCCTGAAGCTACTGTTTTTTCACGATGGTCCATGAAATGAGTGAAGAAAGCACTTCTTTCTGAATCTCTTCACAGCATCTTTTCACAATTTTCAGTCGAAAAGCAGTGAATCACGTTCTTTGGAAGTCTGAGCATAATATGGCAAAACGTTCAGACACTTTAAAGTAAGAATATGTGAACACCTGGATATTTCGTCTAAAACTGGCAAGAAATCAAAGCATTCATGACCATATTTGTGCGTCTGGCCACAAAGCTAATTTTAATAACTTCAGCATTGTGACCAAATTTACAAATAGCTCGGGCATATTAATAAAAGAAAGTTTATCTATGTATGGTAACGAGCTTTCTTTTCTACAGGTCTGTTAATTCTTTACATATGTGGCTTCCTTGTAAATAAATAGTGAATTTCCTTACTGTAGTTTCTGCCTTAAAACTAGTTGTTTGTTTGTATAATCTATCACTGAAGGTGACTGCAGGCTGCAGTCGTAACGTTTGTGACATATTTTTAACATTTTATAGTTTTTTAATGAAAGTTGTTTTCTTTTTACGATGTTCAAAAATACTTATGATACCTACGTGCATAAATAATAATTGCTGCTGCACATTTTTCTAAGAGTCGTCGATTTTTTAATACTTGTTTACTTGTAAGTTACTGAGAAACTCCTTTTCTAGTACGTGTAACAGATGAAGGTGGTCATAGTGCAAGATCATAGATCATAACATTCGACCTCAGCAAATGCACGATTCAATACTATTCATTACTAGTCAAATTAAACAATTTCAGCTTTGTGTTACTTGCTTTGCATCTGAGGTAAATAACAATTTAACTTCATCTCAAAATGCATTCAAATCATAAGCAGAAAAATCGACACGAAAGAACGATATACATCATAACTAGAACAATTTTTTATATCAGATACATTTTTATATCATATATCAGGTACCTTGTAGTGACTTTAAGGTACACGACTGTTTGACAAATTAATAATTTGTTCGATTTCTTTGTTATTCACGAGTTTTTGATAATTACCGGAACTTGTATGCACACACACACACAAACGAACATCCTTAATCCAGCAGCATAGTCATAATTATGTAATCATATTATACATCTTAATTTTACCAACACAGTGTAACTGAGCAGAAACTGAACTTTTTAGAAGTTCACTGCAAATACACATGATTGATGCTAGCTAGCAAATTTGTAGCAGTAATTCGGTACTAACAATTATACCAGCTCAAAGGAGAACCGTGATTATCTAGTTGAACTCCTATGGACACAAAGCTTCAAATCCAACGTATTAGCTAATGTGTTTCGAATCTGCATAAAACAACAGTGAACTTTCAAACGCAATGATTGTACTCACTGCAACAATAAGATATTTGTTTATTCTTAAGAATGCATTTAGGGATCAACTCTGAAAGTTTAATAGGTATTATAAAAAGTTTCCTAAAGATAGGTATAGTACTCTTACTTATTTTGATATTTTTCTTTACCGTTTAGATTATCATTCTTGAACTATGAACTACTAAGTTAAACTAACTTATGTTTCAGTTGCCCAATGTAAAAACTGGTTGTGATTTTTTAAGACCAAACCCAAAATACACGTTACACACATTTCACAAATGTATCAATCCCTGTTGCCTGGACTGAAGGTCATTGTCAGAAAACAATCACACACGCCCAGATACGGTATGTTAGATACGTAATTAAAGAAAATCGTTTTGTGACACTCCATGAACTTTTGACGGGTTAGTGAACTATACTGAACACGACTACCCGCACGATCAGTGAACTAAGTCACAAAACTTACTTTTCCAGGCCCACAGCTGGAAAAAAATGGTAGCATTTAGAAGAGTTGCAAAGTCAGCGGTACATGTGTCTGATGAGTTTTGACAAACAAAATCAGCAAGGTCATCTATCCGTGCATCAAGAGGAACTTTTCTATCAAAATCGCCAATGTTCAAGTTGGATGCCACATGCGGATACGGTAGATACATATTGTCACAGTTTTTATGGATCGCAAAATTGAAAACTTGATAACAGCAACGGTTGTGTATATATTATTGATACACTCTGGCGTCCCCATAGATGTTCATAATCAGCAGAATTATGCCATCTAGTTTGCTTTTTATAGATTGTCCGATTCTAGTGTTCTGACCTTCTAAATAGTTTGTTAGGTGTGGTCGAATGGTGTTGGGAACGAAAATTTTGAATTATTTGAAGCATTTTAAAATGTTGTATGAATTCGTACATCAGCTTTACTATCGCGTAGAAAACAAAAATAAAAATCGCAAATCATTCTAGGGTGCCTTTCCGCGGAGGAATAAACTTATTATTCTAGTATCAATATACTTCTCTAAGTTCTTTAAGGGCTGATTTTGTGCAAATGAGAAAAATATCAAACTAGTAACATTAACACACTGCATTTACTTTGAATTGAGCCACTGTGACTAAACAGTAAATAAATGATCGGCTGTGATAAAAATTTAATTTTTTACATTATAAGAGCGAATTATGACAATTTGCAACGTCTGATTACAAAATTTAATATTCACGAAGTGCTTGTTATGAAACAATTTTTTTAATTTACTAATGACTAGGACAAGAATGTCTTGAAGTAATTAGGAGCTGATGTTATTGACCAATACTGCTATTTATTACCCGCCAATTGTAAGGTCCATACAACTTTTTGTTTTTCAGAACCGAACGGATATGACCAAGGCAAAAGGGTTTCACAAAACTACAAAGACAAAAACATCTATTTTTGGGTAAAGTACCTGGTACCAAGCTCATACTTGATAGTGTTGCATTTCGTTTTTGAGTAGTTTGAGTTATAAATACTAACAGTACAACGTCGAAGCCGATACGGCTAAATCAGTGCGAGTCAGATGTCCATGAAACCATAAAAGAATTAGCACTGAGACGCTTGCGCGCGAGAAGAGATGGCCGCGCAAAGTCCACCTCCACTTGGCAGATAGAGTGTAGATCGGCGGCATGAAGAGACACGACGGCCGCACTCATAATCTGTTGCACCGCAGTGAAGACAACCAGAAAACAGGCCGAATCGGCAAAGTGAACTGCTAGCTTCTCGATGAGCCATGCCATGCCAGAAGACGTGTTGCCAGCCTTGCACGCCATGAACCATCATCCACACAAGCTGCTGCCCTTGTGCTTGGGTGCCTTCATCCGCTTTTACAGCCGTTGGGAGTGGAAGATTCCTCATACTAAGCCGCCAAGTTAAATCAATTTGTATCCTAAGCAAAAAAGCAAGCAGCTCGTGCCTGGTTACACCTTACAGTAAAGAGAACCTGTTAAACTATGTTAAAAGCATTAGATTATGATAGATAATTATGTTGATGAATGCTGGTATGAAGCCAGTTAAGGAGTGGTATCACGTGAGTAAGTGATTCAGAATCGAGGTGTCGGATCTCCGGCACGATATATAAGCCATGCGATGCGCCCAACTCAGGGAATTGAGATTAGATTGAGTCTGGGAGCCGGAGCAGAGAGGCTAGATCAGGGGCTTGGCATTACTATCTGTTATATTTATTGTGTTTGATGTTTAATAAACGTGTCGTTTTATAATCAAACGTTTTGCCACGTCCTTCATAGTTTTGTCATGTCCTAAAACACCAATAATCAGCTATACACAAGCAATACAACGAATTAATTTTACTCCTTACTGCACAATAATTATTATATGAACAAGCCTAAAATTTAGATTTAAGCTAGGACTCTATGTGCACGCAATGCCTAATGCGTGATCTGTGATCCGTAATGCGTGATGCGTATTGACTGTTTCCATGTGTCCGTAAACGCTACGCGTATTAACAAAGCCCACGGCGCTCTTTCCGCAATTTTAGTCGCTATTCGTAAAAAGTGCAAGCCATAATTTTTGGAAACCATGTCTCTGTCTAAATTAAGGTGTGATAATTACAGATGCGGCATTAGCTTTTTATTGTACTATTCCACGAAAAAGTTCAAAAGAGAGCACAGGTTTTGGGTGCACAACATTTTTGCAGAGGAGAAAACAATATGGCGTATATCATCATTTTAGTGAAAAACTACAGTTACATACACATCATATAACATGCTTCTTCCACCTCTCAAAAACTCAAATAGAAAAAATATTATTGTTTATACGTCCTAAAGCGACTAGAACTCACCTAACTAGAATTTTCAGAAAGTAGCGAAAACGGTCACCTGAAAACGGTCACCTGAAACTCGCTATAATCACTCACAACAGCGGTTTCCTGTATGCGCATTGCTACGTAATGCGTGTTCGAACGATAGTGATGCGTGATCCGTAATACGTATACAATAGTTTGTATTTAAACGGTTAGAAGTGTTTCCTTGTTTAACGCAAATGCGTAACCTGTAATACCTCCGGACATGCCTTCGTTAAGAAAAAAGGAGACTTACATATGACAGACTCTTTGTTAAGTCTTTGTTTTGTGATGTTTTGTATTATTTTGCGGCAGACGATTGCAGTCATACTCTAGGTACAGCGTTCCTAGATAGTTTATTGGCGTTGCTGCAGCACGACAGATAGGCGATTCGTTTCAGACAAAGGGGGTGTTCTATCTCATTGCACTGAAGTGAAAAATCGAAAAAAATATTTCAAAGTGCTCGGAGAAAAGGAATATTGGCTCACGAAGTATATCTTTGCTCCTAGAAGTTTTGTAATATGACATTAATAGGCAAAAATAAATCATTTATCTGTTTATTTAGTCTTCTATTATATATATATATATATAGTATGTGTAATGTATATATATATATATATATACATTACATATATTACATGTAGGCAGGCTGCCATATAGTTACTGATTAAAAAGTAACCTTGCTGGAACTCTCGGGAAGCGAAAAATGCGAAATTTGGACATTTTGTCACATTCTTGCAATTTATAGTTGTGCATAGATTGATGATTCTAGTCTTACTTTTTATGTAAGTCACCTACTACCCAGTGTCTACCCGATTATCTATTTCAGCGTACCCAAGAAGTGGTTCTACATTTGTCGGTGACATTTTCAGCAACGATCCCGAAGTGTTTTATATATTTGAACCTGCTTGGTTTGAAGAAGCCCAGATTTTTGGTCCAGGAGATGGGAAAGGATGACGTAGTGGACCCTTGACAGTGATGACCCAGAAGTTGATAGGAAATCTTGCCTCGTGCAATTATACTGGCGAACACATGCTGAATTTTTTACGCTATAACGAGAAAAGACGCAAAACCTATCATTCTCGAGCACTTGCTAGGGAAAAAGGGTGTGATGACGAAAACTTTGGAAGCAGAGTAAACAAATGTTGGGCAGCTCCACCTTCTGGCTATTTACATCTTTCTCCACTAGAGTGGACAAAAGTTTGTCAAAATTACAATACCCATGTCTACAAAGTTTTTCGCCTGCGTGTAGTAGACGTCTTGCCGTTACTGAATCTTCCTGGATATAGCGTAAAAGTTTTATACATGATTCGAGATCCAAGGGCAATTATAAAATCTAGAATGCAGTTAGGGTGGCTGAAAAATCTCACTTGTGAGGCACATGGTCAGGATAATCCATCCACACTATGCTATGACATGATGGATGACTATGAGAGTGCAATGAGATTAAACTTACCCAGTGACATAATGAAAATTATAAAATATGAGGAGATAGCATACGACCCTATTACCAAAATAAAGGAACTATTTGAATTTGTTGGACTTAATTAAACAGAAAATATTGACAAATACCTTAAGAAGAATGCCCTAGCAAAGACAGGCGGAGCAGGTGGAATTCGTACAAGTAGTAAGAACTCTACAAAAACAGCAAACGCTTGGAAGGACAAACTAACTGAGTCAGAAATAGTCATGATTGAAAAACAGTGTGGGGAATTCTTAAATCGTGCTGGTTACAAATTTATGCACATGAAAGGCAAATCCTACATATCACTTTT
Source organism: Tubiluchus corallicola (assembly GCA_030141605.1). NCBI lineage: Eukaryota > Metazoa > Priapulida > Priapulimorpha > Priapulimorphida > Tubiluchidae > Tubiluchus > Tubiluchus corallicola. The sequence goes on from JAQGDQ010000398.1 coordinate 208,484, forward strand.
GCGAAATTTAAAAATAGCAAATGGCTATATTCGGTAAATCTATTTCTCGTACTACAAAACAACTAATATTGCATAGATTAGAGTGGTTTCTATTTTTTTCTGTAAGAATTATAGCTGTTACAAAATAAAAGCGTTATTACCTAGAATAATCTTCATAATAATAGTAATAATAATAATATATTACATTGTCAGTAATTCTGTCGCTTAAAGCTGGAGAAAAATATTTCGTGCATTCTTATAAACTTACAAGCATCGGAAGCAAGCACTTGCAAACCAGCGTGAGTGTCTGTTGTGTTGCTCGCCCTTATCAACGTTGGGGGCATTCGCTTTTGTCCATGCACAAGCCAGCTAAATAAAATTTGGTCTTTGTCAAGATAGTTTTAGTCTTTAGACAGCGTGTTTTTTAAGTTTTTTTTGTAAAATGTGCATTTTTAATGTAATAAGACTGCGATTACATCAATTTTAAATAAATGCCCTTCATTATTGTTGTTGTTGCTGTTGTTGTTGCTACTGCTGTTGATCTTGTTGTTAATGTTGTTGTTGTTGGTATTATTATGTAATAATAATAATAATAATAATAATAATAATAATAATAATAATAATAATAATAATAATAATATTATTATTATTATTATTATTATTATTATTATTATTATTATTATTATTATTATTATTATTATTATTATTATTATTATTATTACTTTACCAGGTGTAACGTGCTTTAGGTATGAAGGCAAGAAATTTTGACATTTGTCGAATTAAAATCTATTTTGTGAAGATTAGCAAAATATTCAGAAGATATTGAAGTACTTGAACAGAAGTTGCAAGTAAAACAATGTAATCGGCATAAAGCAAATAGTTAATGATGTTCCCTGTTGATGCGTAGAGTTGCACAATAGTTATTTTATATTGGAAACGACTAACTACTGTTTGTGTTTATAAATGAACAGAGACACATTGAATTATTAGAGTACCTTTAGCGGAGTACCCGGACATCTGGGAGTTACGACGCATTGAAAAGGATTTTATTCAGTTCGAGGTTTGCAACAATGTGCTGCCATCTGTTAGCCGATTCAATAATATCTGACGCTGCTTGTGTAATATTTTACAACCAGGCTCTACAATTAGCATTATCAGTGCAAAACAATAAAAATTGAGTCCTCACAACCAAGTAATACTAAGAAAGTATAAAACCCTGAACTGTGTCGAAAAAAATCAAATTAGAAAACTTGGTATGTACTCGTACACGATGGTTGAATGTGTCAAAAAATGACATTTGCCCACAATTTACCAGATTTTCCTGTAGGGGTCACTACTTTTAAACACATTTTAAGGCACGTTCTGTTGTGGCTTAACTCTGATTCCAAATTTCTGTTGCCTCAAAGCCAATAACTGTATTACAAGGTGTTGTTCTGCTACAGTTCATACCACCGCAACGGGACCTACACGTTAATAACACTTACATGGTGATAATTCCTGTATAAGTTTTAAAAAACTGCCTAATCTGAACCAAATACACTGCGTTTAAATTAATAAGAGTTACGACGGAACATCTTCCCTAAAATCCGCAAATGTCGACGGTATATTCACCGCATTGTAGAAAGCTGATCAGTAAGAGTGTATGCTACTATTTTTCGCAACGGACTTTGACAAAAGTGGCAAGATCCTCACCTGAAGAAATAGACATTTTTTCTATATTAGATCAATTGAATAAAATCGAAACGTTTGTACAAAACTGCAACGCCGTTACAAATGCAAATGATATAGCCAATATCAGAAGGTGAGTTTAAGGTCAAACCGCAAGAGTGGAGAATATTCAATGCGCACACACCCAATTTAAAGTGCGACGGTAACGGATTTCCCTCCGTTAGCAAGTGCGACCGAGGGTAATAAACCTTCAGGATTAATTCTTCTTCTTCTTCCCAGCTTTTCCCTATTCGGGGTCGCCCTTCTGAATGAGTTTTCTCCACGCATTCCTGTTGTTGACCATCTCTTCCTTTATGTCTTCAATTCCCACAAGATCTTCACCGACTCTTCTTTTCAGGTGTCCATACCATCGCAATCTTGCGAGGCTTCCACTACTTTTACTGTTCCTCTGATATTATTATTTCTAATTTATCTCTTCTTGTTATTCCCACCATCCATCTCATCATCCTCATCTCCACCACACCCATTTTCTTCTCTTCGGTCTTCTTTAGAGAAGCTGCTTCCAGCCCATAGATTAAAGCGGGTCTGACCATTTCTTTGTGGACTTTCCCTTTGAGTCTCACCGATTCATTCATAGAAGGTTTTGGCGCAGTTTTTACAGGCGGATGCCCTTCCTGACCCTAACCCTCCCTATTTATCCGGGCTTGGGACCGGCACTGAGTTGGGCTGGCTTGCCCCCCCCCCAAGTGGCTAGATTACCTTCAGGATTAATTCTGCGAGGCCAAAAACCAGATCTCGTATTAATGTTACCGACAAACCTAAAATCATCTATGGTAACAGAAAGGAAGACATTAGCACGAAACGAAAAAGCATTCAGAGAAAGCTACACTGAACAAGATATTAAAACTGATATTGAAATGTAAAATGTGCCTTCGACGTCCATTGAAAGATTTCAAAACAGCAATAAATATCTACCATAACTGTTTCACTCGACCAACTCGACATTTTATATAAGCCAAACTTTTGGCCTGAAGGAATTGGTCGAGAAAGTAATTATGAAAACAACATTACTGACGGCCCGCCTACTCTAACTGTAAGTAATTAGTCATAGCGAACAGTAATCAAATTAATAATCTACGCTTGCTGTCTTACAACTGCGCTGGACTATCTAACCAAAAAGTTCAATTCATAAACAATGTGTGCTTTGAAGAATAACACGCAGATATATGCGCTATTAATCAACACTGGTTGCACAAAACAGCAATTACAAAAATAAGCCTAGGATATAGTGAAACTGACTAGTACAACAGTTCACGTGCTATAAGAGACAATGAAATATTACGAGACAGGTTATAGTGGAACTGGTATAATATGGAAAAAAACTTAGTATTTGAATAACCCCCCATTAATTGTGAGTATGGGAGGGTTACAGCCTTTAATGGTGTATATTGTTTTGGCTGGTGACTTTAACTAACGTCAGCCCTGTATTTGAGGAATGTTTGACCAGCTTGTCCAAGATTGTGAACCAGTACAACTATATTGTTTTGGCTGCTGACTTTAACTAACATCAGCCCTGAGTTTGAGGAATGCTAGACCAGCATATTCGAGATTGTGAATCAGTAAAACTATGGTATTTGGGCTGGTGACTTTAACTGCGATCTGAGTAGAGACACTGAGCAAGTGCGCATGCTTAAACAATTTATACGTGAGAAAAACCTTATTGTTGCAGTTAATTTAAATATGTCCAATGTTGATTATACATGTTATAATGCTGGTTTTAATAAATTTTCCACAATTGATCACTTCATTGTCTCGGATAACTTTATAAATCATGTTGCTGAGGCCGGTGTCTGGCATTATACAGATAACTGTTCTGATCAGTCCCCTATTACTTTGACTCTTAAAGCAAAACCGGAGCCAATGTTAGACTGTTCGTAAAAACAACCTATTCTTTGAAATATTGAAAGTAAACATACCACTTTTAAAAAAAAAAATACATGAAAGAATTATTACCACCACAAACGCAATTTCGCGATCGCGCCATTAGTTCTTCGCTGTTATAAGCATTTCGCCATTCGTTATTTAGACGGGCACTATCGCCTGCATTTCGGAAAACGTTTCGCAAAAAAACATGTGCTGTACCTCTCAATTCAGATGTGATAGTTTGTGACTAATTGCACACGTTCGACAGCTCATGCGTGAGTACAGCGGTAAATTTGAACTTTGAATTTTTATCTTAAAACTTGAAGAGTTTTAGTGCAACACACTGAATCGCTTACAGTAACACTGTACTTTAATTTTCGCTTTCACAAACATGTGCAACACGCTCATGGAATGTTTTTGCTGTTAAAAATTATGTTAGTTTGTGATGTTGTCACTAGTTGGGCTCGCCCGCCGTTTTGCAGTATTATTGGTGTTATTATTTTACTCACATACATAGAAATCACAGTCAGGTTTTAACTTTAGAAATTTTAGAAAACTGATTGTATAATTTAGAAGGTGGTAAACTACTAGCCTAATATACTTACTTTTAGATAATATAAAACTAATAGTTAATAAAGTTATTGAAGAATTTAAAGGATTATATTACAAAACAAAACAATGTTTTAGTATACACCTTTATTTGAGTGGTTATGTAGAACATAGTTTAATTTCATGAAATTGTCTGGTTCCGTATAAAAAACGATTTGGAGATTTATAACTTTAATATCCCTATCCGAGTCATTCTAGTGATTGCAGTAGTCTGGACCTCCATGAGCTGATTATCTCACGACTACATGATCATTACTAGTCTACTGTGACAATTACGAGTCTGATGACTGCAGTGGTCTGGAGCTATATGAGCTGATTATCTCACGACTACATGATCATTACTAGTCTAGTGTGACAATTAAAATCTCAAAGTTAATGGACTCACATTAGGGGAGTCAATTAACTGAGTCCCCGTTACTATTTTACAATGAATGATAAAACTGTTCTGACTGCACCAGTGACCTAAAACTCGTTCTACATGATACACATATCAAGCCATAATTCTGTAAGTCAGGTTTAACCGTCGAAGGCACTCCACATATTAATTATGTCTATCATGATTCTAACTTTCATTGCAGTTTTACGCAAACTAAAACCGGTTAGTACGAAAAGACGAAAAAAATCGCCACATTTAGCGGAAAAAGAAGCAACGACAAGTGAAAATATGAAATTCACAATAATCTCGTGTTGCTTTTGAAGCTTAAATGCTTTACATATTTGATTGATCATCATTTAGACATTTTCATTCTATC